>JAEIHY010019176.1:0-26463 GCA_018904565.1 Drosophila tsacasi
GCAATATTTGAAACAACAGACACGTTAATCTTTTGATGATTTGTTTTAGATTAATAATTGCCCCTAAACTATTGGCATGCGTTCTGGCGGCTGTGCCTGCCTTGGACAGCTCACAGTACATGCCCAAAGAACTCGGATGATTGTATATAGGCTCTATTGGACAAGAAATATGATGGTATCGTGGCCAAACCCAATGGAGTAGAAGCTGGATAACCAGCCAGTTTTATTAAAATTTTTATTCTTTTCCGCGACGCGTTATGGAAATACTAAACGTGCGCCGTCAAATAATCTAGTAACGCCATGCCACTATCTAGTATTTTCGAACCTGAACTGGATACAGCGGATACCTCGGTGACAAGCTGTTGCAAACTATTTGCCTCTCGCTCTCTCTCACTGCTTTGCAACAGTTTTGTTCTGTGTGGATACTAGGCTTTAATACTTAAATATGTAATCATTTTAAAAGGGTCCATCTAATTTGATCAGTATTTTTTAGACTTTAAATTGATTTATTTTATTTATACCTCAACAGAAATATGAGTTATGCTTTTTAGACTTTAAATTGATTTATTTTATTTATACCTCAACAGAAATATGAGTTACGCTTTCCATATATTTTATTTTAATACTTTTTTCGTTTTTAATTTATTTAACGTTTGTTATAAACACTATGACATTATTTAAATATAAACAATAAATGTCAATAGTATAGTTTCTGTCTATACAATCGGTGCTGGTCAAGATCTGGCAACTCTTGTGTTAAAAGTGTAAAGCTCTGATTAAAAGTTAGTGTTTTCTAATAGTGTGGCAATAGGACGCCTTCTTAAAATATGACTTACGTTTACAACATATTTAATTTTGAGGTTTTCATCTTGTAATTTATTTTATGCAATTTTTTATAATATAAAAAATAAATGTCAGTAGTACAGTTTCTGTCCAAAATAGACGGTGCTTTTCAACTTCTGGCAACTCTTGCTTTAAGCGTGTACAGTTGTGCTCAAAAAGTTCGTGTTGTCTGGCAACCTTATTGCCTTCTCAATAAGAAAATTATTAAAGTTGTGTGTAACATTGCAAAGTGAAAATGCAGCGCCAAACAGAAAAGCAAAAGGAAGTGGATCCCCCGGAAGACCTAACCGGAATCTGTGTGCAGCAGAAGAGCCTGCGCACTTGGATACAGAAAGCGGTGAGTTGTCAACCTTAACCCAAGGAAACCGCATTTAATTCCAGCCACTTAGCTGGCCTGCTATTCGCGTCGCCACTTCGACAACTTTGTTTACCTGCTGGAAAAAGCCATTGCCGGATGCCTGCGGACCTACGCCTACTACAAGGATGATCTGGCCAAGGCCAATGTCCTGCTGGCGGCCCATTTCACCAGGCAGGCCTACAAGGAGCTGGGCAGTCGGAAGACCGCCTTGCAGGCCAAGGTCACGAACATTCTCCATCTGCTCGATGGGATGAAGCGGCCCGAGGACCGCCATCAGCTCCTGATCGTGGGCTATGCCCTGCTGCTGACCCCTGGCCGGGCCCACGAGGCCGATGCCAACTTTATCGCCGTCCTCCGGCATGTGCCCAGCCATATTCCGGGGTTGATTGGACGCGGCTGTCTGGCCTACAATCGTCAGGACTACATCGGGGCCCTGGGGTTCTTCAAGAGCGTTCTCATGCATCAGCCCCGCGGGCCAGCGGACGTTCGGGTGGGCATAGCCCATTGCTTCCTGAAACTGGGCAATCTGGACAGCGCCCGGCGCTCGTTCGAGCTGGCCCTGGAGCACAATGGGAGGTGCCAGAACGCTCTGCTGGGCATAGCCATCCTGAAGCTTAATCAACGAGAGAAGACGGCGATCAGGGAGGGCATTAATCTGCTCTGTGCCGCCCATGAACTGAACAATCGCCATCCGATGGTCCTCAACATCCTCGCCACTCACTATTATTATGTAAAAGACTATGAGAATGCCTCGACTCTGGCGGGCAACTCGTATATGCTCACCGATATTCCCCAGCTTCAGTCGCAGAATTGCTTTCAGATAGCCAGGAGTTTCCATGCCATCAAGCAGTACGATCAGGCCATGGTTTTCTACACAATGGCCGTGAAATGTGCCCCCGAGGGCTATGTCCTGCCCCAGTTCGGCCTGGCACAGATGAACCTAAGGCGGGGTGAACAGGGCAAGGCCAAGGCCGGTCTGGAAATCCTACTGAAGGTAATGCCTAATCAGATTGATGCCACGCGACTGCTGGCCAAAATATATCTGGCCGAGAAGAAGATAGACGACGCCATCAAGCTGCTGCTCAAGGCGGTGGAATCCCGCTGCAGCTCCAGCTTTCGGGACTACGACAGCTGGCTGAGCCTGGCCCTGGCCTATGAGCAGAAGCAGCGGTGGAAGCACGCCATCGAGGCCTACCAGCGGGCCATGCGAATCTACGGCGGCCGCGGTGATCCATATCCCATCGAGTGGCTCAACAACGTGGCCGTCCTCCAGAAGCTGGCTCAAAAGCCGGAGGAGGCTCTTGAGTCCATCGACGAGGCCCTGGTCTTGAATGGCACCAAGGGCGCCGCCCACAAGGAGACCAACATGCTCACCCTGCGCTTCAATCGTGCTCGCCTTCTAGAGGAGCTCCATCGGTACGATTTGGCCGAGATTGCCTATAAGGACCTTGTCGCTGAGTATCCCAACTACTCCGACTGCTATCTGCGCCTGGGGGTGATGGCTCTGCGGCGGAACGATGGGTTCCTGGCCAGCGACTACGTCAAGAATGTGCTCAAGCATGACAACGAAAGTCTAGCAGCCAGGTGGGTGGTGTAATTACCTCGTACTTTCTCTTTGTATTACCCATCCCTTTCAGGACCTGTCTGGGCAACATTTATATAACCATGGGCCTCACCACCCAGGCCATGGTGTCCCTCGATGTGATCTCCAAGAGTACCGAGCTGAATGCCTACATCCTGGTATCGGTGGGAAATGTGTGCCTGACAAACATTCAGCGATACCTGGGCCAAGGGGATGATGACTCAGCCAAGAAACAACAGCATAAGGCTCTGCTTTTCTTTGCCACGGTAGGAATACATATATATGCATAACATAAATGTAATGGCAAAATCCTATTTATTTCATCATCCTTTCTAGGCCCTTGCGAAAGAACCCCGAAACATGTGGGCAGCCAATGGCATCGGTGTCGCATTAAGCAGTCGCCGTCGTCAATCCACTGGTGAGGCAATCTTCAAGCAAATCGTTGAAGCCGGCAAAGTGTGCCCCCCTTTGGCCGTCCTGAACTTGGCTCATTCAGCCCTGGAATTGGGCAAATATCAGGATGCCATTGATGGCTACAGGCAGTGCCTGCAGCTCAGTACCCTGCACCGCTATTCGCTGGAAGTTATGCTGGGACTTGCCAAAGCTCTGTATCTCGCGGGCAACGCCCTCGCATCGAAGTTGTGGCTTATCAAGGCGCGTCACCTGGCGCCCCACGATCCCGTGGTAATGTTTGATCTGGGACTGGCCATTCAGGAGAACACTGAACAGATGCTAGAGCGGGGTCGTAGCAAATCGATTGATCTTATGAAGGCTCAACAGGAGCTGCAAGTGGCTGCCAGGTGGATTACAAATTTACCTAACCATAATCTTCATTTCCTTAGCAATATATTTATTTATATCTTATTTTTAGATATTATGATCACCTTGCCAATACTGCGATCATCGGCAAAACCCAGGTGCCACAAGATGCCGCTGCCAAGCAGGCCAACAACTGCGAATCGTTGATGGCCAAATTGCCTCCAGAATTGCAGCGTGTGCGAGATTTAGAGGTCCTCCATGAGAAACTCATCCGATTGCAGAGGGAACTGGAAAAGGAGGATCAGAGCCAACTCCAACAGGAGCGTTTACAGCGGGAGCAGGAGATGGCTAAGCGCCAGGCAGTTCTTGATCGTACCAAGAAACTGTTAAAGGAACCCAAAGAGCACGCACCCAAGAAGGAGAAAGCTCATCGGGGCAATACAAATGAGGACGAGCAGGACGAAGGCAATGAACGGGAGGGCAAAAAGAGGAAGCGTTCCGCAGCAAAGGCAGACAAACCTGCCAAGAAGAAGAAAGCCATTGAAGATGCTAAAAAGAAACCCGATAAATACAAGAGCATAGAGTTCATTAACACCGATGAGGATGAATCGGAGGGATCAGAAGATGATTCGTCCACCAAATACAAGAGGACATCGCGCAAGAAGTCCAAAAAGGCAAAACTAAAGAGCCAAAAACCGATATACACATCCAGTGATAATAGCGATGAAGAGGCAATGGAAGAGGATCAAAAAGGCTCTCCGGAGATGGAGGAAATGGATGTGGATTCCGAGTCTGATTCCAAATCCCAGCCGCTCGAGACTGCTGCCTCTGGAAACTCTCAAGAGAATTGCAATGAGGACGAAGTCATGACGCCCGAAATGACACAGAGGTATATGGAGGAGCTACAAAGAAGGATGCAGGCATCAATGAGATAAATATAAACAGGAGAAAAGAATACAAAAGGATTATTTAAAGATGGATTGGCAATGGAAAATGATTATGTAAAGTTGCATTTATAATATTTTTCCATGAAAAATAATAAATACAATGAAAAACAATACTTTTTAATAAGATGCATAAAAAACTGGTGGAAGCCTCAAGGCTATAAGTAAACTACATAAATAATTTGGTAGAGAAGAAAACTGTCTACGTATTCCACTCAATTATGTTGTCGAAAATGCTTTTAATGAATTTACATATTTGTTTGAATTTCGACTACATTTTCCCCTGGCAAACACAAAATGATTCATTCAATTCGCCGCCACACGTCGCTCCCTGGGTACCTCTCTGGGAGGAGACTACGGTGAGCACACATGTTCATTTGAATGCCAACTCATGTCGTGGGAGCCGCAGGACATTGCTTGGTGTCCTGCTTGAATTACGCATCTACTTGACTGCCACTTTGTAACTGTCAGTGGGAATCTAACGAAGCAAACCAAACCGAAACTGAACTGAACTGAAACGAACCGAAAGTTAAATATTCGTTAGGCAAACGCGAAAAATGATTCGTGGATGGGGCGGCAGCGGCTCATTAATATCAATTTATGAGCTGAGACACGAAATTAGTCTGTGACAAGTTTCGCCGCAGGATGTGGACAAACAAACAGGCGCACACACATCCATCCACCCATCCATCCAGCGAGCGAACCATCCATCCCGCTCCACTCCACTCCATGGGCCACTCCACACATGGCGCTGCTTTGTTTTCTGTTTTGGGTTATGGTTTGAGTTTGGGTTTCGGTTGCGTATGTGGATGTGGAGTGGTTTTTCGGCTTCGTCTGGGCTGCGTTAATTAATTCCAAAAGTGTATTGCGTGTCCTGCCAAAAGGACAAATATGCGTACACGAACTCATGTCCTGTGGTGACATGGGCTTGTTACCGGGTGTCTGTGTGTATTTCATCCACAAATTATGAAAAATATTTTCGAAATAAATCAGAGAAAAAATGAGCTCAGGGAGTCAGTCGCATTCATTTTGAGTATTTTTTTGGCCAGGAATTTATCGTTCTTCGAGTTAAATATTTTGAAAATATTTACCTTAATTATTTTTCATTTTGATTTTTTTCAGTCAATGCGACCTTTTCCTTTTGCGTGTAAGATCAATTTTCGCTCTCTTGAGGATGCCTTGCTTTTTACCTTTCTCTCTTGCTTTATCTTCCGCGCTTTGCGTACAATGTACAAGCAGTAGCAAACGATAAAGTTTCTTTTATGGGTGAGACCTTTGAACCGGGGAGAGATAGTCTTTAAAATTCGCTTCCTAACCTTTCCTTCTCAATTTAAAATGTTCATTAAAACTACTACATTTTATACACATTTTGTTCTTTATTTTTTTGTTCACTTATTTTCACTTGGTTTTGCTCATTTGCAAATATTAAGTTTAATTGTACATTAAAAATGGGGACTGAACGTAATGTACTTAATGTTCGAAACGCAAGAAATAAATATAATCAAGGGGTTAATTAAGAAAATATATATTTATATAGTTAAACGTACTTAAAGAGTCGAAAGTCCTTAAAATTAAATTTCATTCTTAAGTTTTCGTTTCCATATTTATTTTTGTATTTGTTTTTGTTTTGTTTTTCCAATTTATAATTCGAGTCACAATTCAATTTGATTTTGTCATTGAAGCACTTTGCATGTTGGGTTCGTTGATGGTGGGAAGTAGGTGTAAAACGGGTTGTAAGTTCGATGAAATTTAATTGGAAGGGGGTTCTTCTTGGGGCAGGTTGTTGGTTTTGCGCACTTTAATCTTTGATACATACAGATCATTTATATATATATATATTTATATTCGTACTATATAGAGCTGAAAAGGTAGTTGTCGACAACAGATGCTTATAAAATTTCATTCCACATTTAACAAAGTATGATTCGATGCACACATACACGCCACACCATATCCATATATCGTATTGTATCGTATCGTATCGTTTATAATATATATATATATATGTAGTTTGCGCCTATTTCAGATGTCGTGTTGTGTGGTTGTGCTATATGCTTTTATAGAGATATGCCATTAAATTCTGTAATTTTATCATAGGGATAGTCTTTTCGTAGATTCGCAATGTGACTAACTAAGTTCAATTTAGTTTAGGCTACAGCTAGTTTAAGTATTAGCAGACCTGATCCTAAATTAGGTTACATATATACACATCTATATAGCTTAACTAGTTGCGATTAGTACTAGTTTTTGTTAATTTCACAAGCATAGCTCATTATGTTTCTTTTTTTTTTTAGCGCACAAAGACAGATTCTCGAGTTATTTAAACTAAATAAATGCCTTTCTCTTTGTGGGTTCGAAAACAATGCTAAATCCTTTACATTCTGGGCTTTAACTATTTATGTTTAAGAGTTCTAGTTTAGTTTTTCCAGCTGCTGTTTTTGTTTTGTTTGTTTGTTTTCTGTGGAAGTCTTGTCGATGCAGCTTACCTACTATAATACAGATTTTGGGATTCAGTTACCTCTGCGACAGTTCCTTAGGGGATTAAGTATATGTTCCTTAGACAATGGTGGTGCGCTCGGCGCCCAGAGTGGTGGTGGTGCACGTACTGCTCCCCCCGATGCACACGNTCTGACACTTGACGTCCTCTTTGGCTAACTCTCAGGAGCTCACCGTCTCGTAGTTCCCAAGGCCGCCGCTCATGAGGAGCGGCGACTGCACCCCCACGGCGCCCATTCCCCCCAGCGTGGTGCTGTACGTGGCCGTCTGGGACCGCGGCGAGGTCAGCAGCGACTGGGCCGCTCCGATGGTGATGTTGCCACTGGTCACCGAGCTGGTCAGAGCCGCCGAGATGCCACCGCCTCCATGGAGTCCATGCAGGCTGCCCGGATGGGGTAAGGTATTACACGCCCCGCCGACCACGAGACCACCGCCACCACTGCTACCGTTGGTCTGCAGCGATCCGTTGGATTGGCCACCCAGCAGGGGCATTGTGCAAGTAGTGGTGGATCCATAGGGGGAGGTGGGTGAAGTCCTGGTCTCGTACGCCGGCAGGTGGTAGCCAGTGGCTCCTGCCGAGGTCACCGTTGCACCGCTGCCGACGCCACCTCTGCCCGGGATGCGGGTGTAGATGTTGGGGGGCGTCCGCGTGGACAGCAGGGGCGGCGGAGCGGTGTAAACAGGTCGCTGAACGGCAGGAGCGCGCTGGGGCGTGTTATACAGGCTGAAGGCAGGGTTCGTGGTAAGCGATAGTTCACCGTACTATGAGAAAAGGGGGAAAGAATAAGGATTAGGAAATGGTGTATAATTTTTATTATTAATATTTAGAAATCTATTATCTGATAGAAATGGTCTAAGATTTACTAGCAATGTACAATAGTTCTTCTCAGTAGCGAACGAGAGTTTTCTGCTGCTGGTGAGAGCTTTGCTTCGCTCAGAGCTTTGTTAGCCGCTCTGTGAGGGATCCTCTGAAGAAGACCATTTGCAAAAAAAATGCTCTACGAGAGAAGAAATTTCTTTGCGTATAATTTTGAGAGCAAAAGATCGTCTGGAATATACCGCTCTGAGAAAGACTATTTTAGGAGAGACCGCATTGAGAGAGATTCTCTGAGGATGAACGTTTTGAAAGAGAAGGCTCCAAGAGAGAACGTTTGCTCTTTTAAATTTCTTTCCGCTTAGTTTTGAGAGTAAAATCGAAAGTAATTACAAATTAAACGAAATGTTCACTCTCTGGTTTATATCGATTCACAGAAAGCATTGTCCCTTCTAAATAATAAATATATTTCCCAATTGTTGATGCTTCCGTACTTAAAGCTCCATGCTTTTAATTAAAACTATAATAAAAAGCCCTACATTTAGCGTAGCCTTTTGATTTATTTAGCTTTTTAATTAGTCCTCCCTTGGCTATCTCTCTGTAATTTCTCTCTCCCCCCCCCTTTGAACTTTGGTGGAAAATCCCCTCCGCTCTCCCTTTTACACAGTTATGACCAACAAACTGAACTGAACAGAACTCAACTGAACGCTGACGAAAACAATTTCTAATCGAAAAGTTGGCCAACTGACCCACACAAACACCAGGAACTTCTAATGAGCTTGTTACGAACTCTCTCCAACTCGAAGGGACGACCGAACCGAAATTTACAAAAAGCCAAGCTAAACACAAAAAGCTAAACATTTTTGGAACTTTTGGCTGGCGACGACAACGCCAACGACGACGACGACGACGACTACGACTTGCAACAAAAACATTTTGCTCATCAAAATTTGATGCCCCACTTCCCAAACAATCCTCGAAACCCAAAAAACCGGATAAAAAATGAAACCAAACAATGATAAAAATTTAAGCAAAACTGTACTGGGATGTGAACTGGACACTGGAGGAAAAGTTTCGGTGGGTCAGCAACTTGTTGTTGTTGTTTCTGGTGGGGAAAACAAGGAAACTAATTTGTGTAATTTATTTACGGTTTCTGGCTAATTGAGGAATGGAAATATGTACAAAGGGGAAGAGAGGTCGAAGCTTGGAAATATTCTTTTAGGGAGGCGAGTTCGCCGTTGTTTAGGAGGTTATGTCGCAGAAGGTTTTATGTCAATAGAAATTTTCACTTGACTAGTTTTGTGTTAATAAACGTGAGATGCCTTTAAATAATTTATTTATTTTGTTTTTTATTAATATAACCTATTTGCCTAATGTTTTTTAAGCCGTGTCATACCCGCTTTAGCATTTAACAAGTCATAATATTTTTAAAATATTCTATAATTGATTAAATATTAAAATCTTTTAATTATTCAGTACTCATTGAAATACTCCTGCTATATTTTATATTTATATAAAATAAATAATACCTTAGTAGTGCTGTTAATCCTTTAAACCTGTGTCATACCCGCATTAACATCAAAGAAATGTATATATTCCTAGGAAATTCTGTCTATGTTTATTTGAATATAGTCAGCTACAGTGTTCCCAACAACAAGCTCTTTTAATGTTATCAACTCGTAAAATGCACACAACCCATGCAAAAACCTAAAACCCACAGCAAACACATCAAGTCCCCATAAAACTAAATCAAATACCATATCAATCCATGGAAAAGCCCCTGAAAAACCCCTTTAATCTTTGCCCTGCTAGAATCGCTTTTAAAGCGGGAGCCGAAAAGTAGGCAGCATCAGCGCGCCTCTCTGTGAGCGGCGTGAACAATTCACAATATGCAAACTGGAATCAGTAAGCGGGAAATCGGGAAATCTGACAAAAAACAAAAATAAAGGAGAAAACAATGAAAACTCACCTGTTTGCCAAAGGTGGGCGACAACGATGGCGGCGGCGGGGAGGCGGTATTAATGCGCGTCGGCGGGGTGTACAAAATCCGTTGCGATTCCATATTCAATCGGTCGAAGGCCTTCTCCTCCTGATGGAACTCGTCCTCGCTGTTGGCCTCCTGGGGCACCACATCCGGATTTTTGTCCTCCAAACTGGAGTGGCTGCCCATGTTACGGGAAAGCGGCTCCGCACTGCCCTTGTCCGCCTCGGTGGTGGTGGCCTCGCCACCATTTCCATGCCTACGCCCGCCGCCTCCCCGTTTGCTGCGGAATTTGATAAAGATCACCACGCAAATGGCCACCAGGATGAGTGTGGCAATCACACCGACCAGAGCGCCCAGCAGGGGTGTCAGCTGCACCAGCACCGCCGTCGATGAGGCTGCGCATCCAGGGAAAATGTCATGCAAAATGGAAAGCAGATATGGGTGGAAAATTGTGAAAAATCGAATGACAAAATGCGGACAAGCAGGAGAACAATGGCAGTGGGTGGGTTGATGGCCGCTACCAGCCATCAATTGAGGTCCAAACAATGGGAGACAAAAACGACCAATTAAAACGGCAAAGTGGTCAATGCCAAAATAGCTCGGAGTCAAAATATTAAGTTTTGGGCTTACAAAGATATCAATTAAAATTAAATTGTTTTACAAGTGTTTTTTAAGGGAAAACTCAAATTTGTATACATCGAAAATGTTGCTGGGAACATGTTCATATCTAGCAACAAATCCAGCTTGCACAGGTAACTCCAATGTCCACTCACCTGTCCTCAGTAGAGGCGCCGACAGCGTACGTCCTCGCAGGCGATATGCCACTTTGCTGGCTCCCTGGGCATTCACGGCCGTTATCCGGATGACGAACACCGAGTCGCTGGGCAGACGCTTGACCGTAAACTCCGGATACTTGTAGGACGCATTGTACAGTATCTGGCGGTTCAGTTCGTCGTAGATCTGGGCATGAAAGTGCTGGGGAATGCCGCCATCATAGCCGGGAATGCACTGAATCTGCAGGGAATTGGCCGTGGCATTGAATGCCGAGCAATTCTTCACGGGTTCGGGTAGATCTATATCGAGGGAAAGGATAAAAAGAGAGACGGAGATGGGTTTGGATTATATATGGGAACTTCTAGGGTAGCTTTTCAACGAAAGATAAACCTGCACTTTAAACTGAACCTTAACTTTCATAGACAAACCTCTTAACTCTAACCCAATTTTTTCTTTTCTCTGGAATTGATTTTGGTTATAGTTTCATTTGTCTTTGGGTAACCTTTCCTTAAAAAAATACTTATAAAAATTCCTTCTCATTCTCATTATCCTATAAACTCTTTCTTAGCTTTTCCTCCTGATAGTAAGACTGTGTCCTTCACCTCTCCTGACCAGAGTCCTGCCTCTGTTGACATTTGAAGGTTCCTTTTCCGTTGAAATTTCCGCTGATTTTTGGGCCATGGCCAGCAGCGTCGCTTTTATAAATAAATGATGTACCCTGGCAATTTATTGCATTTGATTATCAGATTATCGTGGGCCGCACACACGCACAGAACAGTAGTTGTTGCTGGAGTTGCAGTAGCAGCAGCAGCATCAGCAGCAAGCAAACATGCAGATGGCGATGGTAAACATGGCTTTTATTGCTGTCAGGGACAAAACAGGACGGACTCTTAACCCCTTGACAACCGTTGGACAGGCGCTGCATCGCGTTAAATTGCCACCTGGCACAGGTCGGGCGGCGTGGCAGCTCCGCACAAATGTAAATAACGAGCCGAGATTCACTCGCCGGCATCAGTACGTGCTGCGTGCAACAATTATCTACTGACCAGGAGCAGGACGCGGACGCGGATGCAGAGCGAGCAGCCGAACTGAGTAAACATGTTGGCCACGCTTTCTCGATGTGAAATTAATTAAATTTTTCCATGAATACTCTTTGGTATCTAGGGGTTCTTAGCTTTGGAAAACCTCTAGAGATACTTCTATAAGGTGCTTCGAAGATTTAATTAGATTTATCAAAGAATGTGCCTGAACTGAGCTTGCCTTCAGAAGTATCTGTAAGGATTGAATTATATATTCTTTATGATTCAAGACTTTCAATACATTCGAAATATATCTTATATAAGTACATATGTTTCTCAAGCGAATCCTGTCTTACTAATCCTCTTCTAACCCCCTTTGCCTTTTTTCCAGTTCTCTTATTCATTATTTAATAGAAACATTACCCAAAAAGAGTACTTAGAGCCTACACTTCACCCGCTGACTTCCTGATTTCAACCAGCTCCCGGTAGAAGCATTCTTTATCTCGCGTCTACGCTTGGACGGAGTGAAAACTCACCTGCCGGCTGGATGTGATACCAGCAGGGCTGGCTGTGGCCCATCGGACTGCTGGCCACGCAGGAAATAGCGCCGAAGGACTCGTAGCTATCCACGTGATAGCTGTACACGTTGTTCAACGGCGGAGCGGCCGTGGTGGTCGGGGGCGTGACCACACCGCCACGATGATGCTGCTGCTTGTGCAGGGCCGAGAGTCTCTTGCGCTCCGCCAGCTGGATGGCGGCGGAGGATAGGGAGGACGATGGGTGGTGCGTGTCCGAGGTGGAGCCGCCGGACTGGAGATGCTGTTGGTTCTGTTGCTGGGACGGCTGCTTCCGCTGCAGCTGCTTGTTGATCTCCACGTGGTTCTTGTGCACCATGTTGGAGTAGACCATTTGGGTGTAGGGCATCTCCTGCTCGTTCTCCTCCTCCTCCTCCTCCCCCGCGCCATAGTACTCGTCCTCGTCCTCGAACCTAACGGCCGCCATGCGTCCGTGCCGTCCGTGAAGCAGTCGCTGCTGCATTCCGTGCGAGTGCTTCCGCTTGCTCCGCTGATAATATCCGTTCGGTGTGGAGTCCAGACCGGAGGCCAGCATCAGCGGAACAGCTCCCAGTTGGGGCAGCTCGATGAGGCTCTCCAAAGAGTTGTTGAAGTGCCACTTGTAATTTAGATTATCGAGTGGATTGGCGTCTACCTCGCAGGTGATGTTGATTGTCTGCTTGAGCGCGGCACGTATAATCGTCGATTCCGACTTGCAAACGGGAGGATCTGGGGGTGTGTATACACGGAGAGAAATATATAACAATTATAGGGTTTTTTAAATATTATTAACTATTAGTTAGTCATTTCTCTATTCAGCTCTCTCTTTAAGTGCAGAGAGCAAACTCTTTTTTTTCTTTGATTTAATTTCATACTTTAAGAATCTTAACTTTAAGTGAACAAATGTTAAAAAGTAAAATCTGCAATATTTTTTCTCAATGTACTCTTCAAGTGCTAAAGTTAAGTGAGTTGTGTGTTGCAAAGTTAGGGTGGAAAGCGGACGGTGGGTTGTGGGTGGCACTTACACTTCACATCCAAGTAGACTTCGTTGCTGGACACACTGCCCTGCAGGTTGGTGGCCCTGCAGAAGTACTGGCCGTGTGAGGATTTCGAAATTCCCTGCAGGACGAGCGTCTGGTTGGAGATGATGATGCCGCGGGAGGAATGCAGCTGCTTGTCCTGTGCAAAGGGAAAATAAATATTATTCAATTAGTGGTTATTGTGGGTGTTGAGGTTTGTGCTGTGCTCTGTAATTTAATTAGAGGGAATTGTGTGGTAAAAATGGTATTTATGTATTAAACTATTCAATGTTTTATTTATTCCCTGATATTTAAATAGGCGCAAAATACTCACACTATGATACCACTCCACTCGAGTTATACCCGGATTGGCCTTCACATCGCACTCCAAGTAGACATCGGAGCCCTTGAGCAGATTATTCGGATCGAGAGGAGCTCCAAGATTGAGGTTAACAATAGGTGCATCTGCAGTAAAATTTAACTCTTATGATTCTGTCTTAACCCCCTTAATTTCATGCAATTCTTACGTGTCACATTCAGCACTCGGGAGTCCTTGAGGTGCAGCCCAGTGTGTCCATTGCCCATGGTTGTCATCACAGTAGTGTGTCCTTCGTGGAGCTGCTGGGAAGTGATCCCAGCATTCAGGGAAATGGAGCAGACCACCTGGCGCTCGTTATCCTCGGGCACGGGTATCAGCATTAGCTCCGATATGGTTGTGTTGCCATCAGAGGAAGTCTATGGATTTTTATTTATAAGGATTTGGATTTTGTTATTAAAGTAGGACTTACGGATGCTGTGGCTCCTTTCACGGGCTGACCCGCCTTCGACCACATAATTATGGGTGGCGGACGAGCTCCTATGGCCGTGCAGGTCACATGAGTCCTTGTTCCTGCCACTACGGCGTGATTTAGTCCTTGCAGAAGCAGACTGAGAGGGGGAACTGCAAGGAAAAATAGCCACAGTTTTAGTTAAGTTTTTATGGTTATTCCTATTTTAAATTAATCAGGGGATTTATCTAAGAAGATAAATATTAAGTTAATAATTAAAACAAATTCAGAAATGTACAATGAAAATACTTAATTAAAGCTTTAAGTTTCCCTGTCTCTTCCAGTTTAAAAAATCATATTATAAAGTTTTCCTTAATGGTTTTCACCGTAACCGCCTTTATTATTCACCAGTAACTCAGCTTAACCCATTATGGTGTGCTATGTCAAGGCTGCCACTGATTATCATTGCCATATTTAGTTATTCAGGCAGAAGGACACCGCGCAAATTCCGCTGGTGAGCTCTCTGGGCTCTCGGCTCTCGTTTCTCTCCCGGCTGTCGCTTAATTTCCTGCACATCTATAGCCCAACCTTTATGGAAATGTTCATTATTTATGACACATTTTATTATGCCCATCACTGGATATATGCCGTATAACCCGCTGCCCCACTCGGGGGACTCACAATGCGATTAGCATAGCCACCCAGAGGCCCCGCCGCATAACCATAAATGCAGGGATGTGGATAAATATGCGAGCATTCGTGGTCGGTTGTGTGTGTCCTTGCGGCGGAATGACAAAACTTTAATTACATTAATTTCCATGAAAATGTCACGCCCACAAAACAATAATCCCAGAGTCACCCCGAAAACTGACCTTCAACTCTGGGCCACAGAATATATGTATAATATTTTCGCTTTGCATTAAATGGAAATTCAGGAGGTACTTACGATTCATGTCGAGGATAACTTTCTTGGTCAGAGCCGGGACCACATGGCCATTGGTGGCCTGGCAGGTGTACATCTGAAAGCAGGGAAGGAAAGTAACAATAATGAAACCCGATGATTTATGCTCATTACAATAATTGCCCTTTTACTAATAATAATAAAATATGGAGCCAATATCGATGATAAATCAACCTGCTGCTCAACATTTAATTTTAATTGCGGGAAATGTGTATCGAGCACGCAACAACAGCAACACAGGACTAATCAATTATGCTTTCGAAGAAGTAGAAGCAGAAGCAGATAGCACAAAGCACAAAGAGTTCAATAGGTTGGCTAGCTTGCAAGTATAGTATCGGGTATCATAAATTCCCCTGCTGGCCCCCAGGTAATGTGATACTCCTCCTTGGGTCGCCGGACATTTTATTATTGTCGTCTGTCGCCTGGCAATAAAAATATTTGCATAACTTTTGGGTTCGCCGCACAGCGCAGGCAAGTCTCGTTTCGATTGGAAAATTAGGTCATAAATTTATATTCGGTTACACAACGATATCTGCCCTATATAGGGGGTCCCGGGAGTAGTTCTTTGTGTTTCTGGGAGACGTGTTTATTACGGCATCGAACGGTTTTCCAAACTATTGAATTTAAATCGATTTAAAAACCACACACTCTTTCAGTTTAGTCTCTGATATTTAAGCTGCCTGAAAGTATATTTTTTGTAGCATTTTATTAAATTGTTTTTATTTGCTGTTATACTTTTGCTTTTCGCTGCCGCTTTGTGATGCAGAAATTTCCCATTAGCTGTGGCGTTAATTAGGTCATTAAATACAGCATTTTTTAAGGTATTCCGCTTTAATAAGATTATTAATTTAATTTTAAATTAAAGTTAAAACAGTTTATTTGCTGTTACAGGGGTTTATTTGCCTTAGTCACACATTTTATTTATTAAATAAATTCATTTCCATTATTCTTTCTCCAGTCCCAATTATTTATTGGTTTTAGCCCATATTTTGACTGCAGTAATCATGGATTTTCCTCTTAAATATAGCCAATTTTTCACGTTAATCTCTTTTCTATCCAATCGCCTGATATCTCCTATGATTTTCCTGCTCTCCTGCTCAGTTTAAGCTAATAACTTTTGGTATTACACGAACAGCGCTCAAGTGATTCCACTCAAGCCATTCATTCATAACACAAAAGAGACCTGACCCGACCGGCGGCTCACAATTTGTTCTGTGGCAAAAGAGGTTAGAGGGGGGCTATAAGCTGGGTGAAGAAGGAGGCGGAAACCGACGGGATCTGAATGGCGGGATTAGCGCTGCCTAACAATAATGTTCATTACACGGGCCAAAGAAAAATCGGCTTAGAATCAACAACAGAGCACAGAAGAGCATCGCATTGCTGCTGGAGGGGAATTCTCTGGGGGAATGAGGAGGAGGATTCCCTGGGGCGGTAGGGAGAGGAAACCACCACCACCACCAGCAGCAGCACCGCAGCCACCCAGGGAACAATTCCCAATGCAGGCGGTTGCATTTGACTTCCATTATGGCCCATTGTACGGGGCGCTGTCATTAACGGCGGACAGGAGGCCCACAGACCAAAAGCTGCCCTTTTGTGGCCGAAAATAAATGGCCAACTGGCAGTCAAGAGGTGAGAGCGGTGAGAGCTGTGCTGTTGACTTGGCTATATTCTAGCTGAAAAAGAAAGCTTCAAGTGGGTTTTTAGAGGCAGTTAAACAGTTTTAATTGTTGAACTGAAATATTAAGGTTTTCAGATAACCTTATGTTCTTATTTATCTTGTATTCAATTAACAAGCTTTTAATTCTTGAATTTATCTAAATTTGGGTTATTTTAATGTATTATTTTCCTGGCAACACTGCTGAAAATCCAGAGGAGTGAGCATTGCTATTGAACTAGAAGATGCTTTTGTCCAATGGTCGTAAATAAGGCTTACGATATTGAGAGCAAGCCTGGCTCCCGCCCCTTCCCTTTCGTGTCCCCCTTCGAAAATAGCCTCAATAAAGAGGGCTGATGACTTACCGTTAGGAGATCCTTCCGCTGGATGTTTTTTAGTCGCAGGATATTGCGAACGGAGCCATCGGGCAGAACCTGAAAGGAATCGTCGATCAGGGCATGCTCACGCCACCAGGAAACCCTTGGCGGTGGCACTCCGCCGCTGGATAAGCAGGTCAAATCGATGCTGTCGCCCTCTAAATAGGGTCCTGCGGTCTGGTCGCGTATCTCGGCACCATGATGGTCCATGATAATCAGCTTGGTGGGGGGAACTAGAAGGGAAGATGGGTTTTAAAAATATTTTAAAATATTTCTGGAACTTAAAAATCCTTAAAAAATGATTAGATAATAAGAAGTTTTCATTATCTGCTTTTTAAAGGTAATTTTTCATAAAATAATACAACTCACCCAGCACTGTCACATTGATCCGCCAATTACGAGTTGGTGACTTATGGAAATCCACGCGACACTTGTAGAGACCCGCATCCGTGGTCTGAATATTCTTGATCCTCAGGGCAGGTGGTGTGCCATCGTAGTGGAAGTGAGCCTTCTTATTGAAGACACTCTCATCCGCCCAGGGAATGGCCTGGGTCAGAGGACGGTTTCGGGCATCAAAGCTGGAATTTAAAAGAAATATATAAAGTCAATAAAGTTACAAAGGAAAAGATAACAAATAACTTAACTTAACTTTCTTAAAAACTTAACTTATAACTTAATTCCTTATAAACAACTCCATTACAGGGGCTAGCAACCTTTAAATATATAGTAGGTATATCCCTGAACTTTCCATTTATTTGGACATGAAAATTAAACATTTTGACACGTTTCCTCCATCAAACCCACCGGCTGACAGGCAGACACCTTCAATTAGCTTCGATATGGCAAATGGCATTAACCTGGTTCATTGATTTTATTGCTCAAACAATTGAGAGACAACCATCGACTGGGCAGCAGGTGAAAAGTGTGTCAAATCCCGGGAATCCATACACTAAAAGTGGAATACTTAATTAGCTGTTCCCCCTGCCCTGAGGCCAGAACTAAAGATAGAACTTGGCTTTTTATTGTTATGGCCAAACGCTTTTTTGTTCTTTATTTTATGGCCTCTCTCCAATGCATTTTGACAAAGTACCGGCATTAAATGTCAACAAAGCCCCAAGGCTCTGCCCCCTAAAAAAGAGACTAGCACCAATCTATGGTTCGTAAAATGCATTTTCCGAACTTTTGATTTCCATTTGGCTTTCGTTTTTAGTTGCTTTTTATATCCACATTTTTTAGCATTTTTAAATGGTCAACAATTTAAATTGGTTTCGTCTCTTTGCGTACTTTGATTTTATTTTCTTGTTGTGATTTTCCTTCCTCTTTTTTTTCGCTGAATTTTTGCTATTTATGTTAATGGCGGCCACGCCCATTCGGCGCCCACAAAAGCATGTTTTTCCTTTTACATTTTATAGTTCACTTCAATTAATTAATTGATCAATTTAGCGCTGGCTGTGTTTCCCTTTTGGGCTTAAGCGGATTCCATTTTATTTTTGTATTTCCTTAATTTTGTTTCGTGTTTTTGTATTTTTTGCTTTTTGTTCTCCAAGTGAATTAAATTTTTGTTTTTATTTCTGTGGCACTTTTAAGTAGCTTTAAAGAGCCCACGGAAACATTTTAATTTCGCTTTCGAGCGATAAAAAGCACATGGAGGCATTTTTTCGTTTTTATTTCTCCTTCGGCTGTGAGTTATGGGAAAAATCTGTGCTGATCTATAAAAGTGGAACCAAGTTTTGTGTTTCAAAAGGAAACATTTACCTAAATTTAGTTTAGGGATTATGGGGAAATAGGGTTCCTTTAGATATAAGTGTAACAAGAAGTAAATTAAATTAAACTGTATTCATTAAGCTTGTGGAAAAACTTCTGAGACACTTAATTATTGCCTCAAATAGATCATAGGCCCCACTTTACACTTCACATGATTTATCATTTAAGCAAAAACACTCGAAAGAGAGAGAAAAGCCAAACCCCAAAGATCAGGAGTAAGTGGCACAAGATGGATGGGATATTTGTTAATGGATTTTAAACATAATTAAATTAAGTAGGGAAGTAGAGAAGTGAGTGAGTGAGAGCTGGAAGGGGCACACGAGGTTATCCATGGGTTATCCATGGGTTACCCATGGGTTATCCATGGCAATTGGAAAACAAATTTCTCATGCAATTAATCTCTCCCGACCTTTTGCCAGCCTTTTGGCCATATTGAAATTTCCCGGCACGCCAAGAAGCAGCACGAGCACGAGAACAAAGCGGAAAATTTATGAAGTGTGGGAAAAGCAAATTAAAATTGATGGAAAACAATAAAGAAATGCGGGCGAGGAGGAGGAACAGAGGAGATATCTGCATAAACCTCAATTTTATGCGGTCATAAAATGTGCTCCTCCACCGACTGGTAATTGCATTCGAGGGCGCACTGTACCGGCCAGAGGGACCACACAGCGAACTCTGACACTTTGGCTTGACATCATCGATTCAGAGGACCGAATTTAATGGAAAATGAAATAAAATTCAATTTCTGGTCTATTGCGCATCTGTCTACTTGAGACTCCACTTGACTTCACCTGCCACCCACCTCCGCTGTGCCAGACCTTGGCTTTTCCCGGAAAAAATTTAAAAAAAAGAGGAAAAAATAAAGTGAGTTGCCAACAAGCGACCTTTGAAACGAATTGCTGCTGCCAATCAGTCAGTCTCTATATGGTTGGGCACATATACATCTATGTATACATATATATAGATATATATATATATAGATATCTTTCCTATCTTCCAAAACCACCCACAGCTTCCCCCTTGCTATTACTGGCGACATTTCCTCCCACTGCCTCACAAAATGTTGTTTCATTTCGCGTTTTGTCCTGGTGATGAGCTTGTTAAATATTGCTAAGGTTCCAGTTAAGCACTGGAAGAAAAACAAATTAAAAAAAACGCTTTTACCACATTCTTGGCACTGAAATTCCCAACCAGGTCTATTATTTTTTTTTATTCCTTCAAGAACTAAAAATATATATTTAGACCCATATTTGTTCCCAAGTGACTTTGGTAGTATTTTACCTTAACCCCACCCAACAAAACACCGAGTCACCCCCCTTTCTCCCACTCCACTAAAAGCACGTAGGTTCTTCTGTGTAAGTAATGTTTATATCGTCAAATTCAACATAAATGCCTCACGTTAATAGAATTTATAATGAGCCCAGCCAGCGCCGACTTCATGCGTGTGCCCCTCTTGTCCCTGGGATATTCAAGACTGGAAGCTACTTAATAATTGGCTGGCATTCTCCTAGGAATCGAAATCAAATTCATTTCGGGTCTTTGGCTAATGCCAAAATATATATGAGAGACGGCAAAAAGAAGAAAAATGGTTAAGTAAATTTCATTTAGCTGACACTTTAGCGGGGCGCTACTGTGAAATAATCCCAGGGGAGAGAACGGTAAGGGAATTGGCTTAAATATACATATACACGGGAAATTTTTTAAGCCTCAAAAATGGATGATGTTGCGAAAGTTGAGTGAGAAGATGATGGGTAAGGTTTAAGGAAGATTTAAGGAGAAGTTAAGGAAGTGGAAAATGTTAGAGGTGTAGGAAAGAGTGAAAAATATGGGGTAAAAATCTATATTATAATTATGTTAAAATCATTAAATACAAGAAAAATTGTACTTAGCTCGAGGAAAACTTAGAGATGCATTACAAAATATTTTTTGACTATTTTTTCCTCATTTAATTAGCTTAAAAATATATGTTATGCTTGAAAATTAAATTTTCTCAATTTTGTAGACAAATAATATTATTTGATTTATAATTATAAATTTATCCAGAATTTTTTAACTTACGTGTAAATGGGCTTCACACTTCCCTCACGATACCAGATGACCAGTTGTACTTTATCGGCAATCTGTGTGCCCGGCAAAAGATCACAGGGCAGGGCCACCTCCGATCCCACAGCAGTGAGAACCTCCGATAAGGGTCCTGAAAATACACATTAATATTTAAATTATTAAGGGGGATTGAAGAATACTAAACTATTGAAATTATTTGAGGAGGGAGAACTATTATTATATTTCAATTATTTAGGGCTGAATGGCAGACATGTATAATGCGTTCGATATGGCCTTCAGCTATCGGGTTAGCCAGTCGCTTCTGTGGTTTCCCCTTAATTGAAATATGTGAACTCTGACCTGGCCCTATCGCCGCCCCATCTTATCCCGGTTCCTTTGTGGGCGAGTGTGTGTTTGTGTGCGCCATAACTATAAATTGACTGACAGCTTGATTTCCCTTTGATGATAAAGCCCGCTCGCTGAAAGGGTTCGAGGGAGCTCGAGCTCAAGTTGAACAGCGACCAGTGCCACCTCCATTGTGCGGATTCCGACATGGAGACATCATCATCACAGCGAGTGGCGCCTCTGCCCAGCCACGTTTCACCGTGGTTCCGAGCAGTTTTGGGGCTCAACTCGAGGCAACCAACTACGGCGACATCGATTCGATGGCACCGCGCTGTGCGTGCCGCCGCCCAGAGGGGGGTTATGTTATATACGGGTTAAGGCGCTGGGCGGGAGCGGCGAGTGAGGTTCAATTAGTTGTCGCCCTTTTTGGAGATGGTTCCGTGACACGAACGGCGATATTTTGTCACTTGATTATGGGTTCCGTGAGGTCTTTCTACTTGTATATTGAATATCAACTCAATGGGATTAGATGTGAAGGCCGAAGTGATTTTTGTATCTCTTTAGCAGAAGAAATTTTAAAAACCATTCATGTAGACTTTACCTTAGGGTTGAATTATTATGTATCCTTATACCAAATTTAAACTCGATTGAATAAGTATTTTGGGATTTAATTTCTCTCTAAAATAGTTTCAACAAATATAATCCTTAAGATCTAATATCTCTTCTCTCTGATAAGACAATAATTACGGAGCGTTATAATTGTAATACTCGTAGACCTCGTATTAAATACCAATTAATATATCTTAAACACTCCTCACTAATTCTGGGTGTTGGCCTGAGGGCCCCCCGCGAACAACTATGCCTTGGTTGTTGTTGTTGATTGGTATGTTTTTGGTATTATCGAAAGGCATTGTAATTATACAAATTATATTTTCCATATTTTGTATTGCAACACAAACAAAAAACCAGCAAGAAATAGAAACAAAAACAAAAACAACAGCAATAACATTAAAGGGCGTGTCGTACGTGCCTATATGTGAAGCCCTCTCTCCCGCCATACCCTCCCATCTGGGTAGAGCCCTCCGCCGATGAACGCTGACTGCCTTTCCAAATATTAATCAATATTTATCTAGATTAGCTATGTATGCATGTACCTCCCCCGGCGGGGGCCAGTGCCTCTTCCTGTTTATTTGAACTGAAATTCAATTATTTTAATGCGTTCTTATTCGATTAATGGGCATTTTATAATGATTGGTAATGGAGTTTTTATGTAGTATTTGTTTTTGGCAGAGGAAATTAGGCGTTACACATATGGTTTAGCCCCAGGGGAAGTCATGGGGGAATTTGAATTTACATTTAAATTCAATTAAAAGCGGGACGTGGAAAATGTTCTATTTATTTGGTTGAAGAGATTAAAGGTCTTTCTACTTTAGTAAATGATTAAATTGTTTGGTAATTGAAATACCCTTAACATTATCGTGTAAACTTTGAACTATGCCAGCCAAGTAATAAATATTCCTAATGAGTTTTTCTGCTCTAAGTTTCCCAATTCCCGAATATTCATATATCCGAAAAATCGTTTCCCATCAGTCTGTCTGCTTGGCATTTCCGGATTTCCGAGCCCCATAAGTAACATTTGCCATTAGGCAATCCGAAATCCTCTCTCTCCCTATCCATCTATCGATATGCATAAACACACTCAAATAAATTAGGGGCCAACACATGTGGAAGGAGTAGCTGGTGGCCCGAGGCGCCACAAAAATAAAATAAAAATTGAAGCAATTGGTAATCGGATGAATGATATAATTCATTGAGGCCAAATGCAATTTGTTATGGCACCGAAATGGAATGGAATTTGTATTTGGGTCAACAGATCAAAGTGATTAGGCCTTACAGCGATACAGATACAGATACAGATACGAATACACATAGTTGGGAGTAGAAGAGTTCAATTGCTAATTGCAGTGTGTTCACACACTCGGAAGTCGAAATGACTCTGAACTTTTGCAATACATTTCCCGATCTCTGGCCGACTTTGATGCTCCGCTTCGGTGTCTCTGAAAAGATTTATTGTCGGACTAGGGGACACTACTTTATTGATGGAATGATCGCCGGGGAGTGCGTTTCAGTGTCTCATTTTTCATCTATTTTTATTTGAGGCTCTTGGGCAAAATATTTTGACAAATTTCGTTGGATCTGTCGGACATTTGGCTGCTAATGGTGCGTGCCACAAATTTCCCGCATCATGTATTCTATAATTAAGCGGATCGGATCCGATCCAGAGCAAGATGTTACTCGTTCCGCGTCCCATGTTGTCGCCTCATAATTGTGCCACTTTAAGTGGGCGTCAACATGAGATGGCCGAGTTGTAGGCCTCGAAAAAAATAACACACGCGTCTCCCAACTTATGGCATAAGAACTAATTCTTGTTTCTCCTTGAATCCCCTCAATTCATGAGGGAGAGCTACAGAATTTCATTCACGTTTTTCTCGGAATATGGTTTCGTGTGTCATATTCAATGTTCTTCCGAAATCCACACAATAAAATATTAAAACTTCTGTGTTGCCGAGAGAGAATTACCCTTTTTCCCATATTTTCCATCAGTTCACAGTTCAAGTCACAGAATCAAATTTACGACGGGAATAAAATCTTGTTGTTGGTATTATAAAAGCGGATTACAGAAGGGGATTCTTTGAGAGAGATTCCTTGAAATTGGTTTAGAAAATTCAATGAAACTGGAAAATAAATAAATTTTAACAACATAAAAAGGTAGAGTTTATATATTTGTACTTGATTTTAAGCTCTTTTCAAGTCTGAACTAATGTCTTAAAAAATTTATTTTCTATGGGGTAAAAGTTTCAACATAATAAATCAAGCCATAAATAATACAAAAGAAAATTATTGGATTTATAGATTTATAGAAACACAGAAGTTGCAATTGGGGAAGAAAATGCACTGAATGTATTAGACTTTTCCGGAGTACATGGGACTCTGAGAGGTTTAACTGATAATTGGTTTAAATAATACAACGTAGCTAGGAAATGTATGAGTAAATATTCAGAAAATAAAAACTTAAGCTCTCTTAAAACCTCAAAACACAGGCTTGAGAATTTATTTTCTCCACAAAAACCATTTGAATCAAATAAACCAAACCATAAATTATACAAAAGAAAGTTCTTTAGATGCACAAAGATTTATAGAAACACAAAACTTCCATTTTGAGAGGGGAAAATGCACTGCACTGCATTTTCAGTTGCATCCCCGGGAGCGGAAATCCATTCGCTAAGCTCATTTAGAACTTTTGTGAAAACAAACAAAAAGAACAGGCCAGGCCGGGACCGGGCCCGGGCAATTATCCAGTCAATCAGTCATGCATTTAGAGCCCCATTCATCTCGGTTATTTATTTATTTATTTGTTTTGCCTGCAACTGTGAAAATATTTTGACAATCGCCTCAAGTGATCCGCGATCTCTCTGGCTCTCTAGCTCTATAGCTCTCCGACTGGGCGCCCTGTCGATGAGGTAATTATTCAGATCATTTGTATATGGCCCAGCGCCGCGGGTGCTCCTCCAAGCCCGTGGAAAACTCAGTGTGGGATTGTTCTTTGAAGCTTTTTCTTGGCGCCAAACAAAACGCGAGAAGAATAACAAATGGAAGAACAGCCATACTGCTGCCAGGAAATAAATCAAATTAGAAATGTTTATGTTGCTTTCTTCCGAAAGATACTGAAGGGATACAAAGTGGAACTTTCTTGGATTCCTATTCCTCGATAGCACCTGTACACCCATAAGCCAAGAAACAATTGCTGACGACAAATTGCCAATGGCCCAAACGACGTCATCAAACAGCAGCAGCAGCAACGATTGTCGTAAAATGTTTCTTTGACTGGGACTCCCTTTTATTTCTATATTTTCAGCATAACAACGGCAACAAAGTGGGGTTCCCCTTTCCCGCCGATACTTTTGCCCTTAACCTGCACGTGACCAATGACAATTTGCGATCCACTGTCCATTTATGACCCCCGCCGATGCCTTAGTCGGAGTCGTTGTCGTCGTCGTTGATTTGAGCTTTAATATTTCCTGCAGGCGGTATGTCGAGGCGCCGCCATCAAATTGTCGTAGGCGGAAGTTGGAATGGCTAAGGGGGCCGATGATGGTCGTAATGCCAATAATACGATTGCCGATTGGGGGAAGTGGCGGCCCAAAGGAGGAACGAGTGACAGGCTCTCCTAAATGAAGTCCGAAATTAGCTGAAACTCAACTTGCTCAACGGCTTTTCTCTGTTGCCGTCTTCTAATAAAGTTCTTTTGTTATTTCCTCTTCTTTGGGAAGTTGTAAAATATGGAAAATATACACTCGTTAGACCCTCGTTGCCGTCTGAGTTATTTTATTTGATTTTCATTAGATTGACTTTCGGTTTTGGCCCTTGGCAAATTATTATTATTATGCATGAGCCAACATCAAGATGGCCTCTCTCTTCCTCTGGGGTATTTTTCAATTGAAAAGCGGGGTACTGAAGGGCAGATACTGTGGGGATATGCCCAAATATTGATGATATTCTTGGATAAAAAGGGCAGCCTGCCATAAGTGAGGTCAAGTTTTGTGGTGTTTGGGTGCGAGGTCAAGGTTGAAATGGTTAGGGAAAACTTTGTGTGGGCTTGAGAGGGTTTATTTGGGTTAAGTTTAAGTTGGTTTAGGCTCTGATGGGTTGGACTTTCTTTGGGATTTGTAACTCGGTGGTAAACTCTGTACATTTTATTCTTATAACTTGCTTGAAAAGGTTTTTAAATTTAGAGGAATTTTCTTCCTAAATTGTAGGAGTTTCCCCCGCTCCCAAACTTGTTAAATTTGGTGCCAACTTATAGCGTGTCTGACCCACATCATCCATCCAATCCACCCATCCGCTCCGTTCCGTCCGGCTGTCCATCGCCTGCCCAGCGCATAGCCTTACAGGTAATTCTCTAAATTAATATTTATACAAACCCTCCCACAGCCTAACGGGGGAAAGGTAACTTAGCTTAACCTTTTCTTTCATAATCTTGGTTGGAAAATCTCGCGCTCTCGTTGCATTTGTGGCAGCCAAAACTAATTTTATGATGGATTACTTGGCTGGGTAGGGGGATCCTCGTATATATTAAACCCCTAAAGCCACCCACCACCAATGAAAGGCACTGAAAGAAATACTTTTCTTTATGAAATAAATTATTTGAAAACCTCTAAAATGTATTTTGGGTTAATGTTGGAAGTTATTTGTATAAGAAAGAAGGGAGGACTAGATGGGTGATCTTATTAGATTTATTATTTATTTCAGTTCCTTTCAAGACTGCCTCCGTATATTTTTCAGTGTATTTAACCCTTTATCAGGCATGAAAACGGATTTTGATGCGGTTTTTTTTATTCGATAGAT
>JAEIHY010019183.1:0-47480 GCA_018904565.1 Drosophila tsacasi
TTCACTGCGTTGCAAACTTCTGACTAAAATTATAATACCCTGCAAGGGTATAAAAATCACAATTTTCAAAGCTTCGACATGTATATGCCCCCTTAAAGTCTTCCTTAATCTTTGGACTTTCTATAGTTTTCAAGAATAGTTTATATCCCTTATTACCTCTCCATCCAACCCTCAATATAGCAAAAACCACACAAACTATAAGTGTACAAAGGCTTTTATTTTATAAATATGCGAAAAATTCATCTGAAATGCTGTTTGGAACAGATAAATGGATTACCATTTGTAAGCATCGAGGGTTTATCAAAGTTCTGAGTAATTGGAGGATTTTCTGACTTGAGTGAAAAGCAATTCTTCCGTTTAAGCCAATTTTGCCTGGGCAAACTTGTTAGCCATCTGAACGATTTCGTCCACCTGTTCGTAGTTGGTGCCCGAAGCCTGGGCGGACTCCGGCTTGCCGCCTCCCTTGCCACCCAGCGTGGCGGAGACGTGTTGCACCCACTCGTTCGCCTTCAGACCCTTCTCCTCTGCACTCTTGGGCACCGAGCTAAGGCAGAAGATTTTCTTCGAGTCCACATCGACGGAGAAGAACATGGCAGCGGCTTCCGGAAGCTGAGTGCGCACCTGCTTGAGGGCGGCATCCAGAGCCTTGGTGTTGTTGAATGCCTCCAGCTGCTCGACCAGCACGTTGGCCTTGGGATTTGCCTCGCACAGCGCCTTGGCACGCTCCACAACAGTCACAGAGACGGCGGCGCGCAGGGCACGCTCCTTGTCGTCCAAAGTCTTCTTCAGGCCCTTCAACAGATTCCGCATGTCATCCTTCTTCACATACGGGATCGTGGCATGCGAGATCTGCTCGGTCAGCTCGACGATTTCCTTGACATGCGACTTTGAGTCTTTGCCCGACTGATCGGCATCGATGGTGGCCTTGAGACGGACGATTTCCTGCTCGAAGACCTCCGATTTCTTTAGAGCCTTCAGAGCTTCAGGGCCTGTCAAAGCCACAATACGCCGAATGCCCTTGGCAATGGCCTCCTCGCTGCTGATTACAAAGTCCATAATATGACCAGATCGTCTGAGATGCGTGCCGCCGCAGAACTCAACGGAGGTCTGTTCACCGGCCTCCGAGTCGGGATTCTGCTCGAGCTCGTCCACGGGCACGCCGAAGGAGATTACCCTCACGGGATCTGGATAGACTTCGTCGAACACCGAGCGTAGGCCACGAATCTGCTTGGCCACTGCGAGCTTCGACTCCTTGGCGTAGATTGGTACGTTCTTGTACACCATGTCCTTCGTCAGCTGCTCAGTCTTCGCCACCTGCTGAATGGTCATGGCAGCCTTGCTATTGAAATCGAATCGCAGCTTCTCGGGCACCACCAGCGAGCCCTTCTGCTCGGTGTCCTTGCCAAGGACCTGGAGAAGGCAGTGGTTGAGCGCATGCGTGGCAGAGTGATTCTTCATGGTCAGCCAGCGCCGCTCCACATCGATGTGCAGCTGGAGTTCATCGCCAACCTTCAATGTGCCCTCCACGACGCCAATGTGCAGGATGTAGCCACCACGATTGTACACACGGTCGACCAAGAATTCGTTGGCCTCGTCATTGACCTTGACTAAAGCTCCCTGGTCGTAGATCTGACCGCCACTTTCCGCATAGAAGTTGGTCTTGTCCAGCACAATGCCTGCCTTCTGGCCGTTGCTAATCTCGTTCACAAACTGATTCTCAAAGCGCAGGGCCAAAATCTTGCTGCTGCACTCACCGTAGTTGTACGCCGAGTCACGTTCCGCCGACACCGCTTCGTACTTGTACTTGTAGGAGTCGTCGGTGGGGAGGACATTCTGCTCCATCAACTCCGAGATGGCGTGGACGTCGAGATTGATCTCTTCGATCTTGCTAGCGCCCTTGCCCTGTGACAGCACATAGGAGTTCTGCTTGGCTGCCTCGTAACCGGCCATATCGATCTGCAGGGACTTCTCCTCCGCCATCAGTTGGGTAAGATCGACTGGGAATCCGTAGGTGTCGTACAATCGCCAGGCAACGTCGCCGGGAATGATGGTTGCGGTGCCCAGCTTTTCGATTGTGCGATTCAGCAAATTACGACCCCGTGTCAGGGTCTTGAGAAACTGGAGCTCTTCCTCGTTGATGATATCGATTATGTGCTGCGGATCCTTCTTCACCTCGGGGAAGGCATCGCCCAGCAGGTCCACGACGGTGTTTACCAGCGTGGCAAAGAATCCAGGCTTGGCGTTCAGTTTCTCAGTGGCATAGCTGCAGGGAAATTAAGTGTTATATTACTGACTTCTGTCAAAGAATGGTTTTTTCTTTAATTACTCACCGCACAGCGCGACGGAGGATACGACGCAGGACATAGCCACGGCCTGTATTGTCTGGAGTGCCTCCATCGGCCAGGGCAATGGTTATAGTGCGGGCGTGATCGGCCAGCACGCGGTACGCCATGTCAATGCCGTCACTATCATCAGCGCCGACGCGTCCCTGGTAAGCCGGTGCCCCAGTGCCTGCCTGGATGGCATCGAAAAGGGGAACGAACAAATCCGTGTCATAGTTAGAGCGTTTGTTCTGGATTACGGACACCAGCCGCTCGAATCCCATGCCGCAGTCGATGTGCTTCCTGGGCAACTGCTTAAGGCTGCCGTCAGACTCGCGGTTGTACTGGATGAACACAAGATTCCAGATCTCCAATACATCGGGATCGTCCATGTTCACCAGCTCCGGGACACTGCGTCCGCCTATGCGGTCAAAGTGCAGCTCGGAGCAGGGCCCGCACGGTCCAGTCTCTCCCATCTCCCAAAAGTTGTCCTTCATGCTGCCCGGCAGGATATGCTCCGGCTTGAGGCCCAAGTCCAGCCACAATTGCTTGCACTCCAGATCGGGCTCCAGGCCGCTGGCCTCATCGCCGCCGAAGTAGGTCACGTACAGGCGATCCTTGGGGAGGGCAAGGCGCTCGGTGAGGAATTGCCAGGCCCAGGAGCAGATCTCCTTCTTGAAGTAGTCGCCGAAGGACCAGTTGCCCAGCATCTCAAAAAAGGTGTGGTGGTAGACGTCCTTGCCCACATCGTCCAGATCGTTGTGCTTGCCGCCGGCGCGAATGCACTTTTGCGTGTTGGCCACGCGCACCCACTTGGACATCTCGCTGTTGGGATCGGCGGTGCCCAGGAAGATGGGCTTGAACTGGTTCATGCCGGCGTTGGCGAACAGCAGCGTCGGATCGTCCAGCGGAATCGTGCTGGAGGAGTGCACGTAGATGTGCTTCTGCTCCTTGAAGAAGCCCAGATACGCATCGCGCACCTCCTTGGCGGTCAGGAACTTCATTTTTCTGGAGCTGCTGCAATGATCGAGGAGCAGGTGAGCAAATGTGCACAATGAAAGGTTGCCACGCGACAATTGATTCCCCTAACCCCTCAATTGGCCACAAAATCGGAGCAGTGAAAGTGCACGCCGCCCGCACGACGTGACAGTATTACCCAATTTCAAAGCGATTTGAGAGAGAAAAGTAGCCGCTTTTTGAATTTTCCAGTTGGCAGTACACCAGGTCTCTTTCTTTGATAAGTATTTGTTATGTATTACTCACGTTTTCAACAGTAAATGCAAATTCAAACAATTTCGTCAGCCGACTTGCAGCCGATGAATGTGTGCGGGGTGTGACCGTTGGCAGGATTGCCGAATATACTTTCGTTTTCGAAATTCTCGCTATACGGCCACACACTAAAACTGTGAAATTGGAAATTTAACGAAAGCTTATTTTCTCTTGTATATAAGAATTATTTAGTTTTATTAAATAAAAACCCCATTAAATCTAAAAGCTGCACTCAGGGTTCTCTCCCAAAAATACGCCTCTATTTCAGCTAGGTAACAAAGTAATAACAATTAGAAGTCGAATCTCTGCGGCATGTGGTTTTCTTCCAGCTCGTGTTCGATTTCCTTCATCCGCAGCATCATTTGGAAGTTCTGCTTGTCCTCCAGGCCAGTGAGGAACATGGTGATCAGGGCCTGAACGCAGATAATGGCGCCCAGGGCCGGCACAATGGGTCGCGTGAGCTTCCGCCACAGCATGAACACCTCCCGTGGGTTCTCCGTGACCGAGGGCATGCGGTATGTGTAGCAGCGGGTGGCAAACATAAAAGCGGCAAAGGGCGCCAAGATCGTGGGATACACAATTCCCAGGCTTGTCTGGAAGGCGGCACTTCGCACCTGGAGGCACGCCGGGCACTGACCCAGTGGATTCAGGAGGATTGGTCGCTGGATGAAGAACTTGTGCGTCAGCATAGTGAATATGGCGGGTACGGCGACAATGGGCAAATAGCTGGACAGCCTCCCGTGTCCTCCCAGCCGCAGTTTGGTGCGATAGTGGTTATTTATGTAGGCTCCCGTGGCCGCCGCCATAGCACTCAGGACTCCAGGGCCGTAGCGCAGGGACCACCTGCACGAAACAAGTGGTTTTGGATATTAGGTAAGCGACTAATGGTCTTAGCATTTCACTCACACATCGCCCACTTTGTCCCAGGCTGTTATAATCTTCCATTGGTACTTCAAGGCCTGATCCTCTGTTATCACGACGGCATCCTTGGGCAGCTCTTCTGGTTTGGCGCGTGATAATGCCATTTTATTGAAGAAACAGAATTTATATTTTGCCGTTCGGCCAACAGCTGTAGACGAAGCACTGCTTCGGAAGCAGTGCTGGAAAGCGTCAAAACCGGCGTTGAGTTACTGTATACACAACCAATCAACAAAGCGCGTCAAGGAAGATTTTACTTTTAGGTTGAAGTTGTGTCAGTTTTCTGTCAACCTTTGGAAACAATTTAAAATTAACTACTTTTTGACATGGTTTTCATATGTCGAAACAATTCTTGCTGCAAATTCGTTTCGTGTAGCCTCAGTTTACTGTATCCGAAAAATCGTGTTATGAATATATCATCTTTAGAAAAAATATCGATATATTGATATCATTATCAACAAACCCTAGGCGTCCCTGTCTCTGTTTAAAATGCCGTACGAGCATCCAACCCGTCCTAACGCGAAGCTAAAACTTTGCACAATACGTCGCCTCCAGTGCCCACCGTCAGCACCGCCTAAAGTCGTCGTTGAGGCCTTTAGATGCCCGGATTTGGAGGAACGATTGCCACCAGTTGGCGCCCGGGCTGCGGGAGGCTCGACTACCCCTAGACCCGTGCTGCAGCAGTTGGCCGTGCCCGAGTACAACACCTGCGTGCGCCACAAGAACGAGATTGACACCATAAAAAAGGTGCAGGCATCGGTAAACCTATCGCCGAAATCTATGGCCGCCATAGCTCCAAAAGTAAGTCCTTGATCTCATATCCAAAGTAACTAAAATCTAGTTTGAATTCCCCAAAAGATCACGCAGAAGCTGAACTTCCAGCCGGGCGATACTATTTTCAAAAATCTGAGGTCCCTAAACGTCAACGACTCGGTGATGATACCGAAGAAGACGAGCGGCTCGCGCCCAGCCAACTCCAAGGTCAAGAAGCCCGAGCTTAAACTTGCAGACTATTTGGAAAATGTACGACTTGTTGACACGTACATTCCGGAACCCGAGTTGAATTTGGATTTCGAACGGGAGCCGTTTGATTTCTACGGCGCCTACAGGAAGACCTATTACAATTAGTTTACAGTTTTATTTTAAATACATGCGAATCTAGTTGTACAAATTTGTTAGCCAATGAAGTTCATCACCACCAGGTGCAGGATCACATGGGCAAAGATGAAGTCGGCGAATCCGCGCTCCGGGGATATGCCGGCAAAGACGGCCTTGTTCTGCGGATTGGCCTGCAGGCGCAGGCACACGGCCAGGACGAAGCAGCTGACGGTGCTGATGAAGCCCGACAGGAACGAGTTGAAGGGGAAGGTGCCGACCAGGCAGCAGTAAACAAACTGTATGATGCCGGTCAGCAGAATGTAGCCCAGGTAGATGTCCACCAGCTTGAGCTTCTTGGGGGTGTTCTGGACGTAGTCGTTGTAGAACTTTGATATGACGCTAGCCAGCTCGACCATGATGCTCTTTTTTTACGGTTTCTCCGGTAATTTGGGTGTAAAACGGAGATTTTTAATAAATTTGCCGCAGACACGTCACGAATTGGGAGAGAACACAAAAGTAGGACCGTTGCTGGAATGTCAAAATAATACTGAATACTTTAGCGATTAGGTACAGGATTTACTCGATAGTTCGGAAGACGCAAAAAGCATCGTTTGTTTTATGAAAATATGTAATATATTTGGTTGTAAATTAACTTGTCTTATTCTTTTTTTTAACCTGTTTGACTCTACTTTGGATAATTCTTTTTTTTTTTAATTTTCGGGCTCTCTTGGTTTTTTACATTCATTTTTCCATTTTATCTGGCTTGTACTGTACCGCCAAATTATCGATATATTCGGAAAAAAACCAACCTCCGCCGTTGGTATTTCGTTGTCTCAGTGCAGGTTTCGAGGCAGTTGTTATTACGAGCTAAATCCGAAGAAAATTGTAACGTATGTATTTAAACAGAAACATGAAACGACAACAAACCACAACAAAACAAACGTTAAAGTGTCTGGCGACTGGACAATAAATGTTTGCTATCGGTCGGCCGACTGTCGCGTGTTATCAAACAGACGTCTTTAATGAATGAATACAACATGATTCATTGTTGATGTTTTCTCCGTTCGATTCGCAGTGCTTCCAGACACTCTTGTCAAAGATAATTGGCATCCGCTCCTGCCCTGCGCCTCCGCCCCCCCGCCACTGCTACGGTCCATGGAGTTGCGAACCATTGTGGATTTTATGTGATTTCCCTATTCCCGCACTGATATATTGCGCGTTGACGTTGTGACCTTCGCAGCAGCATCCCCAGTGACAAGCGGGAATAATCAATGGAGGACCTGACGCCGTTAACCAACCTTCAACAGGTAGAAACATCCCCACACATATACAATTGTTGGTCATCGATTTATGCGCATTCAAAATGTGTTTATTTTGATTCAGTTGTCCACTTGTTTCCATCTGTTAATTATTGTTTTTTACAGTTTTAGTTCCAAGATTATTATTTGTCCAACTGCCAGCCAACTGCCATATACAACTGCCACTGCATCGAAAAACAGCAATCAACAAACCAACTTGACATTCCTCCTCTAATTTGTGATATTTTCCGTAAGTGAAATTTACTTTTAGATCTTTTTTTAATATCGTCGCACTTCGTTGTGCAAGCTGGTGTGAGATGTCTGATAAAACAGAAATAAGTTAGAGCAAAGTGCTTGTTTGCTTTCTTTATGGTTTTTAAACAAAGATTTCTTGAATCAGGTCGGATGCTGGCACATGTTAGTCTGCTGTTTGTCTGGATCTACGCCTCACGGCTTCTACTAAGTAAATATCTTTTTTTTAGAGGTTCAGGAAAAAAAACAAGAAGAATTTATAAACCTCTAATTATATTTTAATTACAGTTTTTTTTTTATTAATTATTATATTAACATATGAGTTTTAACATAACCGATATCAAAAATAGTTTTGCCATATTTTATTAGTATTAAAACTGTAAATGCTATTTTAAAAGATACTTCAATGAATTTGTTCTTTATCTTATATTATGGGTTTATTCTTGATTTTCATCACTTATTACTCACTTAAATCTATTTTATGTTCATGTTTAATGAATATATAAACAATTAGGGAGTATGTGTGAGTATGAGCTCTTGAAATTACAATAAAATAATCCTCAGCTAAGGGATATAATCAATCCCAAGTAGGGTAAACGTTATTAATAATTGATTAAATAAAGGATTTCAATTAGCGAAATATGTGATTATTGCCTCAATTTAATATTATATTTTTGTGATTATACTTAAATACCTTAAAGTTAACTTTATTTTACATTATTTAAATTAAATACGACCATCTCTGACTGACATACTTTTATATCCTCATCTATGGATAAACATATGTAGGTGTTATATTATTTCTACTTCCATTCTGAGCCGTCGGATGTAATGAAAATCGAACCACACAGAAATGAGATACGATATTTGCGAAGCGCTGAGCTCGTCACTGCTGAGTCAATATTGAGTATAATAATAATGGGTGGATATTTGATACGACGGCTGGATACATATTATATAATTGTGATTTATGGTACAAACATCGGTGGCTTTCCAGGCGAAATGCGGTTCTTATCGCCGACTTACTCGTATAGCTTGTTTTTGCGACTTGGCAGCTTCGATTTCGGACTTCAAGCTATACCCTACTCAGTGACTGGACTCGCAAATTTGATATCGACTTCCGATGCGAGCGTGTAATGTGTAATAACGTGTCCTATAGAATCAATCTATTCGCTTGAACTTCAAGTCAAGTTCAAGGCTAATCCGGACTATCTGCATGGTCCGAAAATTTTCCACTCCCCTACCCGGCACGCGTCCGCTGTCCGCTCGTCAATCGTCTGTGGCAGCCGCACCACTATCTGAATCTCCTATTGTTATTTGAGCGAGGAAAACTGAGTCAGCGGAAAATTTTCGAGGCGAGAGGCGGGCGTCGCAAGTGGCTGGAGGTTCAGTGCGTTTCGTGCCGCCGGAAAGGGCACATCACATTTAGTGCATCGCTGCAAATCATTTGAATTGACACCGCTTCACCTACTTGTTCTAGATTCCCGAGGGTGCGCCGCGCAAGAAGATGTCGGAACGCCAGCCGTTGCTGCTGCAGAGCGATGCCTCCGACTACGAGGGCGGCCGGGGATCGGCAGCGCGACCTGTGCGCAGCTCTCCGCCGGACAATACGCTGGTGAATGTCCACAGCGAGGACAGCCTAGCAGGTGAGTTAGTGTCCGCCTCTTCAGGCTTATTATTTATTTGAATTTGAATTTTTGATTTGAATATAATACATGGTTACTATAAATGAGAAATGAACTTAAATATTCTTTGTGATTCTTCTCTGTGAGTGCATGCAGCAGCCTCGGGATCGGGAGACGACGAACACGGATCGGCAGCGGACAAGGCCAGCTATAACCCCACCCTCCATCGCGCCCTAGAGCACCCGACGTCAAACTTTGACACACTGATCCATCTGCTGAAGGGCAACATTGGCACTGGCATCCTGGCCATGCCGGATGCCTTCAAGAACGCGGGATTGTATGTGGGTTTGTTTGGCACCATGATCATGGGTGCTATTTGCACCCACTGCATGCACATGCTGGTGAACTGCTCCCACGAACTCTGCCGCCGGCTGCAGCAGCCGGCACTGGACTTCTCCGAGGTGGCGTACTGCAGTTTTGAGACGGGACCGCTGGGCCTGAGGCGATACTCGCAGCTGGCCAGGCGGATCGTGACAACGTTCCTGTTCATCACTCAGATTGGCTTCTGCTGCGTCTACTTCCTGTTCGTGGCCCTGAACATCAAGGACGTGATGGATCACTACTACAAGATCAATGTGCACATCTACCTGCTGCTCATGCTGGTGCCCATGATTCTGCTGAATCTGGTGCGAAACCTAAAGTACCTGACGCCCGTCTCCCTCATCGCCGCCATACTCACGGTGGCCGGGCTGGCCATAAGCTTCTCGTACATGCTGCACGATCTGCCGGATGTGCATACGGTCAAGCCGATCGCCACCTGGGCCACCCTTCCTCTCTACTTTGGCACCGCCATCTATGCGTTTGAGGGCATTGGCGTGGTCCTGCCGCTGGAGAACAACATGCGGACGCCCGAGGACTTTGGCGGCACCACTGGCGTCCTCAACACCGGCATGGTGATTGTGGCCTGTTTGTACACCTCCGTCGGGTTCTTTGGCTACCTGAAGTACGGCGAGGATGTAAAGGGCAGCATAACCCTGAATCTGCCGCAGGGCGATACGTAAGTTCAGTCAGAAAATGTTCCATTCTTAATCTGTTTGTGTAGTTTTAAGATGTTTCCTTTATTACTTATTATTTATTTTGCAGTCTCTCGCAGTTGGTACGCATCACCATGGCCGTGGCCATCTTCCTGTCTTATACTCTTCAGTTCTATGTGCCAGTAAATATTGTGGAGCCATTTGTGCGCAGCCACTTTGATACCACGAGGGCCAAGGATCTGTCGGCCACTGTGCTGCGAATAGTTTTAGTGACCTCCACTTGTAAGTGCTTGTAACATATTTCTCCATCAAAAGATTACGACTTAAGCCTTACTTTTTCCCACAGTTCTGCTGGCCACTTGCATTCCGAATTTGGGCTCCATTATCTCCCTTGTGGGCGCCGTCAGTAGCTCAGCGTTGGCTCTCATAGCGCCGCCCATAATCGAAATGATAACGTTTTATAATGTCGGATATGGACGCTACAATTGGATGCTGTGGAAGGATTTTCTCATCCTGATATTCGGACTTGGTGGCTTTGTCTTTGGCACCTGGGCAAGTTTGGCGCAGATCCTAAACGACCGGACACACTGAGTTCGATATTTAGGGAAAATAGGACCCAGATAGAATTTGTGTGCGAATTTATGACAAAGGCTTTATGTAGTTTATACCCTTAGTTGTTGCTCCTGTTTCGAAGGATGTGACACTTTCGGTGCTCTAATTGTGTGTTTAATTTATTATTTTTTGTTCGCGATAATAGTTGTATTTTTTTCTCTCGTTGTTATTCATCATTAGCTGCAATTTTGTACCAGAGACAATAACTAGCATTTTAAGTAGACAGTTTTGCGATACTATTCAGTTCAGTTCAGTATGGCAGTAGCTTATGAATTTACCTGCGTTAACTCGAGATCCGCACAATGCCAAGTGATTTTCGCAAAGTATTCTTAAATAAATTATTGTTTAGATTTTACTATAAATGTTAGTCTAGGCCGGTGCAGCGCGAGCATTCCAAAGCAACGCCCAAGAAGAATTTACCCAACAAACCGAAGTTTTATCGTTCGTATTTTCTAATTATATATATATATATATAGTTATACATACATACATATATATACTACTCAGCATACCGTATTGGGTCTCCGAAATCTCGACCTCCGACTACATCAATTCGGTGTATCAGCAAATGTTCTTTAATGATTTAACGAGTAACAAAAGACAATAATTAAACTTAATGTTTATAAAAACCGAGGTATTGTTTCTCTAGCCCAGAATGGCCACTGGAAGGCGAGCTACGCTTGGTGTTAGAATTCTCAGCGGATTTCTCGAAAGGAATACCAATCCCCGGGCACTCGGCAGTCGGCCAAGATTGGTCAGGCGAGCGAACTGAACCGGCTGAACTTCTTCTGCATCCGGATCGGGTGTGAAATCTTGCGGCTCCTCGTCGCTGGGCAGCTGCTCAACTGCATCGGTGGGTGGTGGACCGTAGGTCAGCTCTGGTGGACCATAAGTCTGATCGGGCACGCCTTCCTCGAAGGGTACCTCGGGCTTCAGCTCCTCGGCGGATGGATAGGGCGCCGCAACCTGCTGCCTGGATGACCTTGCTGGCAGAGCTTTAATCATACCGAAAGCCAGGATCAGTACCAGCAATGAGCAGGAAATCTTAGCGAAGCTGGACATGATTAATTTAATAATAAAGATAACCAAACAGCAGATGGAATCGATGACAATTGATAACTGTCCGCCCTGAGCATGTCTTTATATATGTTCGACGGGGGGCTACGTGATTGGAATGGTTAACCTATGTTCAAGACATGGTCATACGGCTAATGACTGACCCTTGAGGGCGGCGCTTGGACTTGCCTGTCAGAAGTGTCACGTTGCAGGTGTCCAAAACAGGTAACAAAAGCCATTATTTTCAGTGTCAATGTCAACAAATTAAAAGAGTACTTATTAATAAAATAAAATAAATTAAATAAAGATTTATAAACCCTTTTAATTTAATTAAAATAAATATGTAAACTCATTCTTGAATGACTAAAATTATAATACCCTTCAAAGGTATAAAAAGTACTTTAACCTATTTTTAGCTGAGCGCTTACAATTCCCAAGTCGTTATTCTGCGATTCGTGCATATAAAAGGTGGCAAGCAAGCCACGGAGTTGTGTTGTTTGGAAGGAGAGCCAGTTAGCACTCCCCTAGACAAGGATGGAACACACAAACGGGCGGCTAGGCACAAGACACAGCCGTCCACAATTTTTTTTATGGTTTATATACAGATACATATATATATATATACAGAAGAATCCGGTTATAGCGTTTGTCCGTTTATTGCGACGAAAACTCGATGGCTGAATTGGTTCCCAAAAGGTTAGTGCGTCTACCGGTTTTAACGACGTAAAATTGTCGGTCCCTTGAAAGTCGCTATAACCGGATTCTAATGTATTTACCAGAGATAACTGATTGCACAAATGCTGCAATAAAATTGAAGGTAAAGTTCCAACAGCAATAGGTTAAATTTATTATTGTTATGAAAGAAACCAAACAGAAAAACCAACATCATTTTTATGTTAGAATAACTTCAATTTAATAGAAATAAAATAAACAAATAAACAAATTGAATAAGAAACACCAGAACTTAACCTATCATAAATAAAATAAAGCTTTTCTTTGTTACAATTATTTTGTTTTTAAGTTGTAAGGTGTTTAAATAAACTGCAAAATAAGTCTCTAATATCAACCTATATTTTGTAAGACTCTTGCTTTAGGTGCCCAAATCGTAAAAAAAAACACTGGTTAACTTATCTTGATAAAATGTTTACCCATTACGTTCGCCTAAAGTTTTAGATTGGGTATTAAATGTAGTATTACGCTTTGCCTTTGCTTGGCGTCAACTAAGTAGCAGAGCAGTCTGTCGAGATACCGTCAGCGGTACACACACCATTATTTTTAAACGATTCCATGTTCGCTCGAAAATAGAATTTATCAAGTCAGCAGTGGTAGACAAGTAGGATGTGCGATAATTATGCCTTAGATACGAGGTTGCTATAAAAGGCTGACTTCAGGCTCCATGGACTATAATTCACCTGAAAACCAGCGACATGAAGACCGGTAAGTTGGGTTGTGAGGACGCTCCTTGGAAGTAAATCTAATCAGAAAAGGATCTTTCGTTAGCTCTTCTCCTCCTTTTCCTTGCACTCTTCGTGGCTGTCTACGCTGCCGATGAGTGTAATCCCAATGGCAATGGAAAGCCCGACTGCACTGGACGCTCCGGACAGATTTCCCGTAACTTCTGGGACCCAACCCACTTCTGGCAGTGCGACAGCACCGGCGAAGCTAGCCTGGTGCCATGCAATGCAACATATCTATTCGATGCCGAGAGCGGAAGCTGCATCATCTGGAGTAGTTGGGAATGGACTCCACCCTGCCCCGAAGTCACTGCTTGAGCAATAAACTGAGCTGATCAAATAATGTGGTATTTGCTTTTTTTTCTGGCAATGGAATAGGATAGTAAAAGTCTTTTCCTTTATTATCACAACTTGGAAACTAAATGTGATAGTATTTCGGAGTGCTTAGAAATGGGAGAGTTGGGAATATTATTTTTATTATTTCTTACTGTTGTATATAATCTCACGAAGATAGAACTACAAATAAGCAGAGTCCTTGCTTTTACTTTTAAAAAAATCTGCTGACTTCACATTCTGTGGGATGAAAGCATAATCAAAACCAATTAACCCCGAACTCATCTCACTATTGTGTATGGTTTGTTTTTTAAGTTCTCCTGTGGGGATTATCTGGAGACATATTTACAATTAATAAGACAGAAGAGCTTCAGAATTTGCTATGCACTTGATATTTAAATACAAAAATGTCCGAAAGCAGACGAAGAGTATCTTGTTTAAAAATTTTTAAAATTACATAGTTAGGGAATCTTTGAGCAATATAAAAAGAGTGGTCCACCGTGTCCAAAAAAATTTAAAGTTCTCATAAATAATTTGTTTCAACATAGTAGAAAATTTAGAATAATTTTGAATATTTTAAAACTAATACTAAAATGCAAATTCGCGGAAATCCCCTTTTTTATTATTTTTATGATTAAAAAAGTAAATTTTTGTCCATAACCACTTCTACAAAAAGTAACAATATGTCGTCACTTTTCGTTCTAAAATCACTCAGAAGTATACTTTACTAATAACAGTAACATTTTGATTTGCATTATCGTTTTCCAACTTGTACCGTGCGAATAATAGATATTTTTAAGTTACATTTGAAAAAAACTCGTAACCGTTTTAAGAGACATTTTTGAACAAAAGTTTAAAATTAGTTGCATTCAAATATTACGTCTCGATCTGCAGAAAATGGCGTTTGAATTCATTGACCTTACAAGTCACTTCCGTTTAGTGTCCCGTGCGGTTCACTTGAATTTCGCAATTATCTTGATAATGCAAAATCAGCCTAAAGCTTGTCATCAGGAAATAAAATCGTTTCCTTTTTAAGGTTTTTTTTTTTTAACTTTTAATGCATACGAATCTCCCGTGCGCGACTTTGTTTACAACTATATCGCCTTCTAGCCATTGAAAATTACTTAAAACCAATGAAAAATAAATAAATAAGACTTATTTGAATTATTATTCAGTTTATCAAATTAACATTTGTTATATGTTAACCAATTAATTGTCAGAGTTAATCAGTTTTCCTTTTTCCCGAAAGTGTACATATTACGTATTCTTAGTTCCCATAATTTATTAACAGCAAAATAACCATTTAGCTTGCAATCATTTTTTATTCAATAAAATATTTGAATCGATTTTAGGGGCAATTCGGAGACCATGCCCACTGGTTCACGGGAACGCATTCTGCCTTTGACGAAAGGAATAGTTGCGGAGTTACCGTTCCATTAGCATTTTGGATCTCACATTTGACAGGTACAGCTACAGTTGAGTCGCACCACCAATAACGGGTTGGGTCCCAGAAGTTGCGGATCTTCTTTCCTTGGTTGGTGGCGTTTGTGCAGTCGGGCTTGTTGTCTCCATCGTTATTGCAGGCATAAGCGGCATATACAGCCACAAAGAGGGCGAGGCAGCACAGAACTAGAGCTGAGGATTAGAGCATTGCAGAATGGTTGGTCGGATGGTGCCACTTAGGTTCGCCAGAAGGTGCTTTCTCGGCGTAGTTCCGCTGTTGACTTACCGGCTTTCATGGTTGAGCTGACGAATGTGTGTTTGATGGTGCGAATTGGCAACTTTATATACCAAAGCCCCGCGCACTGATACGAGCCTTCTTCGGCAATAATGGTTATCTCTCCGCCGCCGGAGGAACCTGTGCGAAATTCTATTTTGGCAGAAACATGAAATGCTTCGAATATAATCAAGCCGTGTATCGCCCGCCGGTCGTGTCGATATCTCCCGCTTCGAAAATTAACTGACGCAAACGCTAGATAAGATGGGGGTCTTGGAAAGGTCAGTCCCTCGAAGCCTATTGCTATTTTTAGCGATGGACATTTCTCTAAACGAGATTCTTAATTTTTTCTAATAGCAGGACTTTGGAACTCAGTAGGTGTCGCAATATTCATCTGACCCACAGTAATGCTTCCAAATTCCTTGTGATATAACCCTGACAATGGAATCCAAATCCAAGCGTGGCTCGCGTGAGACGGAAAACAACCTGCCCAACACCATTGTGATCCAGCTGATGTCACCGCAGCCAGAGACCGTGCCCATCTCCGTGCGCGCGATGCCATTGCTCCCCGGATCCAAAGCGACATTGGAACATCCACGACGACCATCTGGGGGTGCTCCTAACAGAATGAAGAGCCCGATATCTCCGCGTCCGCCGCGTCTGCAATCCACATTAAGTCCTCCGCTCAAAAGAAGAGCTCCGGCAGACGAGTCCCGATATTGTCCTCCTCGAGGCATACCCACCAACAATGACTATTTTAACCAGCCACCGGGTCATGGAATGTGGATGGAGTATGTCTATCATCCGGAAGAGATGACTTCCACCTACAGTGTGCCTCCTCCTGCTGATCTAAAGGAAGAAGGGGGCCATTGTAGCTGGCATAGCTGTCGCCCTGTCCGGAGATCAATCCCAGAAGCTGAGAACTTAATGGGGAATCAGACAATGACAGCACGACAAAGTTATATCCCGCAATCGCGGCAAGAGGGTCGTCGCGATCAGTCAACCATTACCGATGATCAACCACAGCAGGTCCTGGTTCTGGAGTCCCTGAAAACGATCTGCGAGACCTTGGGCCAAGCCATTGTCGCAGCAGCCATGGCAAGCGTACAAGCCGCCAATGCAAAGTTTTTTTATTCGACTGCCGATTCTACACCCAACCATAGAAGTTCCCTGACGCCCACTATGGGAAACGAGACAGAAGAGGAAGAAGTCAATGAAAACTCTTTTTTAAAAGCAAATTTTATGAGCAAAATTGAGTTGCTCGGAGATACGCTATCGACCACTAGAAGAGAGCCTATCCGGCCTTCTAACATATCGCCAATAGTATATCCGAAAACGCCGATTGAAAGTCGTTTACTAAGCCCAAAACTATCGGACGGCAGTACGATATCAACTAAAACAGAGAATATCCGGTCTTCTAACCGACAGTCAACGGTACATCAGAATACGCCGATTGATAGTTCTTTACTGGGCCCAAAACCATCGGACCGCAATACGATATCGACTAAAACAGAGAATATCCGGCCTTCTACCCGACAGTCAACGGTACATCAGAATACGCCGATTGAAAATTCTTTACTGGGCCCAAAACCATCGGACCGCAATACGTTATCGACCACTAAAAGAGAACCTACCCGGTATTCTACCCGACAGTCAATAGCATATCCGAAAACGACGATTGAAAGTCCTTTACTGAGCCCAAAACTATCGGACCGCAATACGTTATCGACCACTAAAAGAGAGCCTACCCCGTATTCTACCCGACAGTCAATAGCATATCCGAAATCGACGATTCAAAGTCCTTTACTGAGCCCAAAACTATCGGACCGCAATACGATATCGACCACTAAAAGAGCGCATATCCGGCCTTCTATCCAACAGGAACCAGAACTATCGGACCGCAATACGCTATCGACCACTAAAACAGAGCATATCCGGCCTTCTACCCGACAGTCAATAGCATATCCGAAAACGCTGATTGAAAGTCCTTTACTGGTCTCAAAACACAATACGCTACGGACTTCTAAGAGCGAGCCTATCCGGCCTTCTACCCAGTCAATAGTATATCCGAAAATGCCGTTTGAAAGTTTTCTGATCCCAATGCCATCGGACCGCATGCCGTCTGGCTCTTTGTCAGACGTCTATACGGAAAGTAGCCAGATAATTCAACATAGGCCTAATTCCGTGACCGGAATATGCCCAAAGGTAAATCAAACCAGTGCTGGTGTCAAGGTTCAGCAAGGTACTGCGATCAGGCGGCGGTATCCCACAGAAGAGTTACCGGCAGTTAAACAGAAGAACATATCCGGTCCTACATCCCCTAATGGGTCAATGCCTGTGATAAAAGAATTGGAGGCAAAGGATCTGCCGCCAGTTGCAACCGTAGTCACTTTGCCTCCAGATCCTGATCTCGCTAGCTATTCTCATACGGACGATCCTAGTTTGTCTAACAATATTTAAGCTCTGTCGATCAATAGTTATTGTTCAATAGTCCCATGAAAAATCCTTATCTCTAACAGAAATATATATGGCTAGCAACCTTCAATGTTTTTCGAGAAATTTATAACTAGAGCTAAAACTTGTAAAAAGAAAAAGTACAAAACTTCATTTTAAATTAAGCAGTGATGGAATATAATCTTAACACGCCAATAGGTAAAGTAGAAAAAGGAGGTGCAGTTATCAAAATGTTATTGAAAATAAAGCAATGATCTAAGAAATGTTCAAGAACTATCTAGCATGACCAAATAGTTTACTTTAGTATGAGCAAAGTTCCTCCTTTCAGTAGGAGTCACTAAATCAAAAACGAAATTGCGTAGCCGACCCGTGTGAACAGTCATGTTTTTGTTTAATTATTTAAGGCAGGGGTTTCTTGTAATGTTTATTAAAATAGTACACTAAAAAATACATTTTTATACATACATATGTAGACACAATAGACAAGCAATCAATAATTAAATAACTCAAATTTTCGTTGACTCATTTATTTGACCATCTTCAATAATCTTCTTATAATAATTGCAATAGACACAAGTTTCAACGCTGTTTATATTGATTGCTTACATAAACCCAGAACACATCCCGATTAGATACGATAATCCTACCGATAAAAAGTTAACCATGACTGCAGCTAGTAATCAGCAAGGAAAGGCTTTTCAATCACCAGTAGCTCACACAATTGGCTTAGATTAAACGCCGCATGTGATAAGCTCTGTGAAATTTGTTCGTATTTAAGCTTTCCATGTTTTGTGGTGATAACAGAATTCCGCGAAATACCGGCACGATTCCAATAAGCTGATAGGGCGACACGTTTTCACAAAGACATCCCCCTCTACATTCTTGCAATCGAGTCGCGAATGCCGGAAACACAAGACACATCATTTCGATGACATTTAAGGTAGTTTTGCATCTCCGCCTCTTCGCATTTTGGACATACATCTAATAAATTGGTCGTGTTTTTCGAGTAATGTTTGCTGCTGCCGTTTTGTCGGTTGCACTCGCCCGGAACAGTGATAATTTCCTAACGATTCTTAGCAGTGCCTTTGATCTCTGTGACTTGAGTAGTTTCTGGCATTGGTTCCATAATATGTGTAAAATAATTAAAAGACTTATAATCTTAGCACAAAATATGGTAAGATATCGTGATTATGACTGTGTTAATTATCCTATTTTAATCGATCTTTTTTATGATATTATGAGCTTTTTATTTACGTTTAATATGAGTTTATTGAACGACCATTATTATACTATTAAATTATAAAAAAAACGGCTCTCTTAAGGAGCATTAATGCAGCGTGAGTATTTATAACTTTATTTAAATTTACACATTAAAAATGTGCTACTTTGATGGGAAATTTATGCCCATTCATATTCGAATTATGTTCATTCATTTATCGTTCGGTTAACTCAAGTTAACTTAAGTTGCCAAATCCCAGACAAGGGGATGGGGGTCTCGTCTTGACGAAACCCCTGGCCAAGGAAAGTGAAATTCCCCACGCGACGACTGGCGCAAGCGCAACTGATGGACGCAGCCAAGCAGACAATTCCAGACTCAAATTGCACAGCACAATTTGTCGCCAGTCGCTGGCAATTCCTCAGGTTTTATTATAAAGACTTCATGTCATCGCGCCGGCGAGCTTAGTCAAAATGTTCACCTGCAAACGGAAGCTTCAGGCTGCACTGCAACTGCTGCTGCTTCTGCTGAGCCTTTGTCTGGGCTTTGGCCTGACGCAGAACTCCAGCCATGAGCTAGAAACTGGACACTCGGAGAACCAGCTTGATCTGTCCAGTTCTGTGGCTGCCAAGAGTTTCGAGCCACCGCCAGAATTCTACAGAGGTCCAGGGTCAAGTCCCAACAATCATCATTCATTGGGAAGTGTGGGTGATAGTCTCATTGAAACCTACAACAAATGGCAAGGTTTAGGTAACAGCCAAGGAGGTCTCCAGGAGCGCATCAGTGTCGGTAGGTTTGGCAGTTTTCTAGAATAACTGATAGTAACATTATACCCAAGATATTGGTCAAATTTAATTACAAAACGAAGCTTACATAAGCTGATAATGGAACTCATACATTAAACTCATTTTCTTATAATATATGTATTTCCCACTTCCCCAATCCAGGTCACCACCAAGGAGGGGCTGGAGCTGGCGCATCGCATGCTCCGCCTGTGGGCAGCTTTGAGACTAACTCCCATCCATATCCGTATGAGTACTCTCACAACAGTGCTGGAGCTGGACCTGGACTACCAGCTGGAGGTGCATCGGGGGCTTACTTTGGCAGTTCTAGCGTGGAGGCGGGGATTCCATTTGATGTGTACGGATCGCGTCCGGGTCATGGGTTGGGTCACAGCCATTATTCTACGGCGGAATATGCTTATCCCTATCACGTGGATCACCATGAAGTTGCCACTCACAAGGGGCCAGGATACGGGGAAGGATCCTCTAAAGCCCTGCTGGCCAAGAGTTTCCTCATTCCTCTGGCCAGTGCTGCCGTTCTTGGGATTGCAGCCGCCCTGATAAGCAATCCCCTGCTTCTCCAACTGGGCACTGTTTCAGGACTCGGGGCCCCATTTGTCGGGAAGCGCAAACGCCGTGCAACAGGTTCTCGTCATCGCCGAAATCTGGTAACAAGTTAAGCTCATAAACAGGTACCATTGATATGCCATTCACAAAAGAAGGAAAAAACATCACTATTCAATGAATTTTTATCAATAAGTAGCAATCCCTGATAAGATTTTGTCTGAAAATGGTAAACAAAGTGTGCGAATTGAACTTGGAACCCTCCAACATATTGCAAATATGCGTATCATTATAATCCCCACCATTGAGAGCTGAAGAAAGCCGTAATCAAACAGTAATAAGCATGAAGTGGTAAATCATTTGGGGGTTCTTTGCTGTATAATAAATGTTTAATTAGTACTTGAGCAAATCTTTATGGCCGCATACCACATGGGGTTTCGATAATTATTTTTAGATTTATAATTTATTTATGGCCATTAAGCCGAATAACTTTGTTAATATATTTATCTTTATGTATTATCTTTATACAGTAAAAGGGTATTTTATCAACTTAAAAGGAGTGCTTTTTTCATAAAAGTTTTATAACCCTTTTCCCATGCTTGTTCGCATGTCATGTTCCTTTGAATATTTGAATATTTAAAAAAAAAAAAAAAAATTTAAAATTCTTGTTTTCTACCAGACTTGGCAAAATCGACTCGGCTGTTGATGATGATCAAGAATATTTATGCTTTATAGGGTCGGTAATGTCTCATTCACTGCGTTGCAAACTTCGGACTAAAATTTAAAATTATAATACCCCGCAAGGGTGTAAAAACATTGATCCTATACGAAAACTTAGTTGCACTCAAACTTTTACACTCACAATTATAGACAAAGCTTTCATAAGCCATTTAATTTTAAATTTCTGTAATTTAGGCTCATTTCCTGTCATAGAGCGGACACTATCGTAAAATAATTTTAAAGATCACATATCGAAAAAATATCGATGTCTTTTGCTGATCAAACTGGCTTATCGATGTTATTTTAATGTTTCTTCCAGCTCTAGGAAATTAACAACAAAAGAAAAATAAAATAAAATGTATAAATATTTAAAACATTTGTGAAATGTGCGAGATACGTAGTTTGAGTGTCCTTGCGGACACCGAAGATGAACAGGAGAACCAGCCGAAGATCACCGCTAAATCGCTCAGCCAGCACACATCAACGGAATTCGCCGGCTCATCACCAAAGGCCAACGGGAACAATGTTTTGGGCGATTCCTTGTCCACACAGCGCAAGAATAATATTTCCAAGTTTGAGAAATCCTGGCTGGCCTTAAATGGATCGGGTATTGGCCAAAGCCTTATGGATTTATCGGAGAATACAAGTTCGATAGGTTCCCCGACAACGAAAGTCCGAACAAAAGCGTTGCCTAACTCCATTCACCAGAGTTCTCCGAGGACTCCTCCTGCCATATCCCGGTTGAGTTGTTCATCTTCGTTCCAGACATCTCGGCTATGGAACACGTTAATGAACGAAGAATCCAGTCATTCGCTGAAAAGGAAGTCTCCCCTGACTTCTCCTTTGATGTCGGATAAAAGTCCTCGAATGTTATCCTCTTCCTTTAAAACTTCGCGACTGTGGAGCGAGCTAGTAAGCGAAGAATCCTCTTCGAAGATTAATGATAATTCTCCAAAGAGTTCTTCGTTAATTGAAAAAACGAACAGGAGCCCTCGAAGGTTATCCTCCTCCTCCAACAAGACTTCTCAGCGTTGGAACGACTTAATGAGCGATCATTTGATGAACGAATCTAGTTGCGCAGACGAAAGCGATGTGGATTCCCCGCCAGTCATACGTTTGGTACCTGATCAACCTTCGCAATACCTGCCGCCCAGCAGCAGCCAGAAGAAAGTCACTCCAAAGTCTCACATACGAGCCGTTAAAGGAGGCTACGCCGACAGCTTCCAGCGTTTGCTAAAGAGTGTGCGAATGGATCAGCGCCATTTGAGCAGCAGGGAACCCACCCACAGGGGTCAGGTACTGGCTATAAACGAGGAGTTTAACGTATTAATGGCTCTAGTGGAGGCCGAGACCCAGCCAGGCAGTACAAGATCCTGCTTTAATATTCTGTTACAAGCGAATCAATCCAAAAACCTCAAGGTTGGCTCTGAGCTACTGTTCTACCTGGATCCGAACATCAAGCCATTGCAGCTTTCCAACAGGCAATTGGTCTATTGCCAGCCACATAATGTTACAATATTATAAATACAGGCTTTAGTTATTAATATAAAATGTATAAAAATACTGTTAATACTTCATTAAAGTAAATTCAATTTTTGTTCATTTAGCTTAGCTTTGAATAAGCCAAAACTTGTTAAAATTACTTAATAATTATGAATTATGATGTAAATACCCTTATGCCCAAATGGTACTTGTAAAAATATAAGAAAATCAGTCTTAAAGAATTCGAAATACTAAGGATGCCTTCACCAGCAGACAGACTTCTCCTGAAGTATGTTTCCATGGATGCGTTGTGCCAAAAACCTGTGAATAAAAAGCTTTCAAAAAGATTGCAACGCAGAATTTCTTCTTCAAACAAACCTCATTGCATGTGTGGGCACGGCGGCCACGAAGAGCAGAAACAGGACGTTGCCCAGATCATCCGCATGAGCATAGCACTTGTGATAGTCTGAGCAGCTGTACTGATCCAACAGCATCGTTTTGTTGCCCGACGATGTCTCCGCCTCGAATTGATGAACTGCATCCATGGTCTGGTCGAAGAACTTCTTGAGTATGTCCAGGCGTTGCAGGTCGCCAGCAATGATGCGTTTGACACTCGCCGACTGGTTGAGATTTCTGGTAAACAGACTCTTACGAGAATGCCGGTTCAGCAGGATGATGGCCAGTACGTTGCCATCTATGTCCAGGTGCTCCGGTAAGCTGCGTGGCATGCAGCGCTCCGCGGCGGCCAGAAGATTAGCCTCGTTTCGGTACGCGCTCATCGCATGGGCATGCAGCTCACGAAAAGAGGCATTCTCGGCGCCGCACAGAACACACAAGGCGGTGTTTGGCGCCACGGGAATACTGACGAATCGATAGGCTATATTGGGACTCTTTACGGGCAAGTGGACGGGTACATCGTGCTGCAGGGTGCTTGACGAGTTCAGCAGGAACAGCAGGAGCTCGCGATCCCTAGTGTCCAGGTCCCACCAGCCCTCGGTGGCCACCGCGATGCGATGGCCCACTACCAGGCAGCAGAACAGCGAGCCGCAATGGCTACTGAACTCGTTGAGGCACTGCAGCAGCTGGCCGTTCTCCGAGGCCAGCAGGCAGTCGGTGTAGCCCAGGAGCTGTGTACCCACGCAGGCCGCCTCCAGAATGGCGTCCACAATGGGCACATACTTCTTGGCATCCTTCTTCAGGCGCTCCAGCAGCGTGGCGTGCGCCATTTCGGCAGTACGAGTAATGAACATGGCAATCGCCCCAAAAACAAGATCAGCCAGCGTCTGGAGCAACTGCACCGATCCCAAGCCGCAGGCGCAGACTATCAGGGTTATGGCGTTCTGGTCTCGCCAGATGTAGGTCCACTCTTCCGCGTCCGCAGAGCTCTGGTACTGTACGGGCTGTTTGCTGGTTGTGGTTGCCTCCAGTTGAATGCCCAGCGATTTGAAGAACATGTGAAAGCCGTTGAGCGAAGCCACCGTGGAGAAGGGCAGCTGTAAAGTGACAATTAAAGGTTGCTGTTAATTGACAGCGCCTACAAATGATTATGTACATTCCTTACTTACATTTTCACATTCCCCCTTCTTGCGTGTAAACACCGGTAAACCGCCATTTGTTGTCAAACATAACAAATAAATAGACATTACGAGCTCTGCTTCTTTCCAAAATCTGCAACGTCGACCTAGAACATCAATTAAAAACTTCCATCTCTACAGATATCGATATGATTGCACTGTGCTACAAAGTCAAATTTTCACATATCGATAGCAAGTGGAGAGAGCAGGGTTACAATTTGTTTTCTTGTCTCTTGCTTCTAGATAAGAAATTATGTTCTGCCTTGAGAAGTACACATTTCTTTTTACATGACGTAGCTACGTCCTGAAAATATTAAATTAGTGAATTAGGGTTTTTTTAGTGTATTTTTACTTTGGCATTTTTAAACCGTCGTGAAGCGGCAACACTGATTGCATTTCGCATTGTCCGTGTCGTCGATTTCTGCTCTTTTTCTGGAATTGGTAAAAAGGTGAGCTAGATAAGTGAAAAGCGCAATAAGGGCGGCAATTGGGGCAGCGTGGCGCAGCGAACGCGTGCGAACAATTGCGGCGCTCGCGAAATGCCGCCGCAGTCCGCTCGTCGCAATAGCAGCGGCGGCGGCGATGCGCTCCCCCCGTGGCTGTGTGCGTGCATGTGTCGCACGCGTGTGTGTGTGTGTGAGTGTGCGAAAAAGTGTAAGCGCGCGCAGGCAGTAAGCGTGCGCTTGTAGTTGTAAGAGTGTGTTCCAAAAAAGAAAATAAGAAAATAAAAAAAGAAATATGGATGCCTGCCCGCAGCGGTGCCTAAAAGCGCAATAAAACTAACGTCCATTTTCACGCTCGCCGTTTCCTTTGCAGCTCCAGTCCCAGTCCCGGCACGAGATCCAGATCCCGATCCAGATCCAGATCAAGAGTTGCCGCTCCTCACCGTCGCCGTCACAGCCAGAAGACGAAGAAGAAGAAGAAGGGAAGAGGAAGAAGAAGTTGAAACTAGCCGCTGCCGCACAGCTTAGCTCAGCTCAGTCCGTAGAGAGTGCCACCCACAGCTCAGCTCAGGTTAGCTTAGCTTAGCCCAGCTCAGCCGGAGGAGGAAGCGAAGAAGCTATCAAGATTAACGCGGACACAGCTGCGAACGAGCGACGCAGACGCGAACGCCGCTTCTACTACAAAGCGATGGCGACGATGTTGACGTCGGACGAGGCGGGCAAGCTGCTCGACTTTTCGCAGAAGCTGGACATCAATCTGTTGGACAAGATCGTCGAGGTGGTGTACACATCGCAGGGCGAGCAGCTGCGGCTCGCCCAGGACATACTCACCACGCTGAAGGAGCATCCGGAGGCATGGACGCGGGTGGACAGCATCCTGGAGTATTCACAGAACCAGCAAACCAAGTTCTATGCACTGCAGATCCTCGAGGAGGTTATCAAGACCCGCTGGAAGGTGCTGCCGCGCAACCAGTGCGAGGGCATCAAGAAGTACGTGGTCAGTCTAATCATTAAGACGTCCTCGGATCCCATCGTCATGGAGCAGAACAAGGTTTATCTCAACAAGCTGAACATCATTCTGGTGCAGATCCTGAAGCGCGAGTGGCCGCGCAACTGGGAGACCTTCATCAGTGACATTGTCGGGGCGTCCAAGACGAACGAGAGCCTATGCATGAACAACATGGTTATACTGAAGAACCTCAGCGAGGAGGTTTTCGACTTCTCCCAGGGCCAGATCACGCAGACCAAGGCCAAGCATCTGAAGGACACCATGTGCTCCGAGTTCTCGCAGATCTTCACGCTCTGCTCGTTCGTTCTCGAGAACTCGATGAATGCGGCGCTCATTCACGTAACGCTGGAGACGCTACTGCGCTTCCTCAACTGGATTCCGCTGGGCTACATCTTTGAGACGCCGCAGATCGAGACGCTGATCTTCAAGTTCCTCAGCGTGCCGATGTTCAGGAACGTCACCCTGAAGTGCCTGTCCGAAATCGCCGGCTTGGCGGCGACCAACTATGACGAAAATTTCGCGACGCTCTTCAAGGACACGATGATGCAGCTCGACCAGATCGTTGGCCAGAACATGAACATGAATCATGTCTTCAAGCACGGCAGCGACACGGAGCAGGAGCTGGTCCTCAATCTGGCGATGTTCCTGTGCACCTTCCTCAAGGAGCACGGCAAGCTGGTGGAGGACGCCAAGTATGTGGACTATCTGAACCAGGCGCTCATGTATCTGGTGATGATCAGCGAAGTGGAGGACGTTGAGGTGTTCAAGATCTGCCTGGAGTACTGGAACAGCCTGGTGGAGGACCTGTACAACTCGGAGTTCTTCCACCCCAACCTGGAGTCCTCGAAGCGGCAGCAGGTCTATCCGCGGCGCCGCTTCTACGCCCCCATCCTGTCCAAGGTGCGCTTCATTATGATCTCGCGCATGGCCAAGCCCGAGGAGGTGCTGGTGGTGGAGAACGAGAACGGGGAGGTGGTGCGCGAGTTCATGAAGGACACAAACTCGATTAATCTGTACAAGAACATGCGCGAGACGCTGGTCTTTCTCACCCACCTGGACTCTGTGGACACGGACCGCATTATGACGCTGAAGCTGTTAAACCAGGTCAACGGCTCGGAATTCTCCTGGAAGAACCTGAACACGTTGTGTTGGGCCATTGGCTCCATATCGGGTGAGTTTATTTATAAATAATTTCTTGTACATATAATTTAAGTTAATTTTTATATGCATAACATTTTCTTTTTGCTTTTCCCCCTTCGCTTCAGGTGCCTTTTGTGAGGAGGACGAGAAACGCTTTCTGGTCACCGTCATCAAGGATCTGCTGGGCCTGTGCGAGCAGAAGAAGGGCAAGGACAACAAGGCGATCATCGCATCGAATATCATGTATGTGGTGGGCCAGTATCCGCGCTTCCTGCGCGCCCACTGGAAGTTCCTCAAGACGGTGGTCAACAAACTGTTCGAATTTATGCACGAGACGCACGATGGCGTCCAGGACATGGCCTGCGACACATTCATCAAGATCGCGATCAAGTGCCGCCGCTACTTTGTCACCATTCAGCCGAACGAGGCATGCACCTTCATTGACGAGATTCTCAGCACAATGAGCAGCATCATTTGCGATCTGCAGCCGCAGCAGGTGATTGATTTACATTTAATTATCATTTGAGGCTTAAAGTTCAAGAAATTTATAATAAATAACTAATATTACGATCCATTCCCAGGTTCACACATTCTATGAAGCTGTCGGCTACATGATCTCCGCCCAGGTAGATCAGGTGCAGCAGGACGCACTCATCGAGCGCTACATGCAACTGCCCAATCAGGTGTGGGATGACATCATTTCGCGCGCCTCCAAGAACGTCGACTTCTTGAAAAACATGACCGCCGTTAAGCAGCTGGGCAGCATTCTGAAGACGAATGTCGCCGCCTGCAAAGCCCTGGGGCATGCCTATGTCATTCAGCTGGGCCGCATTTACCTGGACATGCTGAATGTGTACAAGATCACCTCGGAGAACATCATCCAGGCCATCGAGGTGAATGGCGTGAATGTTAACAATCAGCCGCTGATCAAGACCATGCATGTGGTGAAGAAGGAGACGCTCAATCTGATATCGGAGTGGGTGTCGCGCTCCAACGACAATCAGTTGGTGATGGACAACTTTATACCGCCCTTGCTGGACGCTATTCTACTAGACTATCAGGTGAGGGGACTCTAAACAGGGTTTCTGTAGGTGCGCTTGCTAATCTATCTATGCTTCTATCTTCTTTATAGCGCTGCAAAGTTCCATCGGCGCGGGAGCCAAAGGTCCTGAGTGCGATGGCAACCATTGTGCATAAACTGCGTCAGCATATCACCAATGAAGTACCAAAAATATTTGACAACGTCTTCGAGTGCACACTGGACATGATCAACAAGAACTTTGAGGACTTCCCCCAGCACAGGCTCAGCTTCTATGAGCTCCTGCAGGCGGTCAATGCGCACTGTTTCAAGGCGTTCCTCAATATACCGCCGGCCCAGTTCCGACTGGTCTTCGATTCGGTGGTGTGGGCCTTCAAGCACACCATGCGCAATGTCGCCGACATGGGCCTGAATATCCTTTTCAAGGTAAGAGGGATTGCAGGGATTTAGAGCTGTAAAAATATCGATAGTGGTGCCACTCGATGTTTTCGATAGTGTGATAGTCCAAACCATCGATATTTTCGATAGTGATTGTCTAAACAATCGAAATTTTCGATAGTGATAGTCCAAACCATCGATATTTTCGATAGTATCAATTGTACTAAAGTTTTTTTTTATTTAATTTATTTGTTTTTAAAAGTTTAGCCTATATTTTTAAAAGTTTTTAAATTACAAAGTAAACAGCAGTCGCCAAACAATAACACGTTTGTAACTATTAAAAACGCAAAAAACGAATAAGTTAATAGGAAATTTTACCTTATTTTTCATTTTCTTAAAGATAAAATTTAAAATCAATACATTCCCTTTAACAATAATTTAATATTTTACCAATTTTGCTTTACTCACAAAACAAAATTGAAACAATAAATAAGTTAGTTTAAGGAGAAAACTACAGAATTCTGGTATACTTTAAAAATACGCGATATATCGATTATAGAAAAAACAATCGAGTTTTCGCGCAGCACAGCCACCATCGATACTATCGATGAGGGATTGATTACCAGAGATTGGGAAATACTAATCAATCAATATTGAATTTTTAAAGATGCTGCAAAACCTGGAACAACATCCGGCTGCGGCGCAGAGCTTCTATCAGGCCTACTTTACGGACATTCTGATGCAGATTTTCTCGGTGGTCACCGACACCTCTCACACGGCCGGCCTGCCCAACCATGCCACCATTCTGGCGTACATGTTCTCCCTGGTTGAGAACAGGAAGATAACCGTGGACCTGGGCCCGATACCCGATAACATGATATTCATTCAGGAGTACGTGGCCTCTCTGCTGAAATCGGCGTTCAATCACCTGTCCGATAATCAGATCAAGGTCTTTGTGACGGGGCTCTTCAATTTGGACGAGAATGTGCAAGCATTTAAGGAGCATTTGAGAGACTTCCTCATACAAATTCGCGTTAGTATTGTAGTTTTAGAAAGTGCTGTGAATAAATGCGCAAGTTCCGTTTGGTTTATGCTTTTTTTGTATATTTGCAGGAGGCCACCGGCGAGGACGATTCCGATTTGTATCTGGAGGAGCGCGAGGCAGCCCTGGCCGAGGAGCAGTCCAACAAGCATCAGATGCAGCGTAATATTCCAGGCATGTTGAATCCGCACGAGCTGCCCGAGGATATGCAGGACGAGTAGGTGTCTCGCGCGCTATAGAATGTTTTAGTTGATGCTTGAGAATGGAGATGTTTATGGTATGAGGATGATGAGGATGAGGATGATGATGATGATGAATGAGTGTCTCTCGAGCGCGAAAGAGTATAAATGTTTGTTTGATTGAATGCATATAAGTACGTTATATATATATAAATACACCCACACACACACACAAGACCCCCACATAAACACGAGTGCATAACTACAACACCGAGGAGGAGTTGCGATAAAAATGGTGAATGATGATGAGTATATATGGTTATTCTTGCGCAATTACATACATTAATAAGATTAACATATTATTGCGTAATGTCCTGGATAAACCCCCAACCTAACCTAACCGATTCCCGACCCACAATCCAGATTATATAGTTGTAAACTCCCGTCATTTTCTACACTAAAATGCAACTCAGCTGATGATTCGAAAGATCCAAACTTAATCGTACTAATAATATAATAATAATAATGTTTGTTTGGAATTTTTTAAACGAGTATTTGTGTGTAGAAATATCAAGTATGAATGAATATTTGACCGAAAAAAGCACACACGTAAAATCACCCACAACACAACACAAAAACAGAGCAAAAAGAAACAAGATATATAAACAAAAAGGAAAAAAACAAAAAGTAAAAAGAACTTAAAGTAAAATTAAATTGTAGTAGACTTAAACAGCGATCAGGCAGAAGTAACAAAATTATATATATATATATATATATATATATATGCAATCGTTTTGCATAAAGTTAGCATTAGCTCGATGATTATGATGGAGATGTGAACCCAGATTAAGGAGGAGACGATGAACAAGCAAACACGCCGCCGCATCATATAACCAGAATCAGAAACAGCAGCAACAAATTCATGCAATGTGTGAAGAAATAGAACTAAAACGCAAATATTCAAAACAAAACAAAAAATACATCAAGAAAACAACACAAATAACCATAGAAATGCGTATTAATGATGTGTTTAAATTTTTACATAATTAGTTTGTACAATAATTTAAATAAAAATCAATTAAAACTACCTTTGATGTATGATGCGAATAATCTGTGTGCAAGTTTTGTATTCTTTATTATTTTGTTGAAGGAAATCACAATTAATCACAAGTGTTCTTCGCAGCGTTCCCAAGGACCTTACAGATAGCTCACCAAAGCTGAGTTCTCTTCTATTCCTAGCTGGCTATAGAAAAAGTTAAACAAATGGGCAATCGTTGGTTTTCAAAATAATTGCAAAAATGTAAGATATTCGCACGCGACACAGACAGAAGTCACTTTCTCGCAAACCAGTTCAAGGTGTGATTTCAGCGAAACTTGATGAACAATTGTAATGCAATTAATTTTAATGTATCAATTCAACTTAAAAATGTATTTGAGTTGACTTAAAAAGTTTAAGTTTTTTTTAAATTGAATTTTAACCACTTTAGCACACGACATAATCTTCCATCGTACTTTTCGTTATGTTTTCTACTATTTAAGTAAATCAGAGAAGCATAAATGTGGTGTCTTTTGACTCTTTGCCATATCCCAGTGATGATAGAAAGCAAAAGTCTCCCAGCATAGTTCCTCTGCTTTGGAGATTTTTATCAAAACACAATATGACCTTTTTTATGGTGTTTTTCATCAAAATGATACAAAATTGCAAGTTGCGCTAGTTTGCATTCGAATTTTTCGATTTTTTTTTTTGGAATATGATAAAGGCTTTCAAATTTGATCCATTGGAACGTTTCCTAATGTTACTATGTTAAAAATATTAATTTTATAGCTTTTTTTGTAGTTTTTGCCGCTTATGTACTTTCCAGAGAATAGAACATATTTATGTTTCTACAGGTCCAATAATCGTTTTATTTGATATATTAAAAGTCCAACTTGGCTCGCAAGCTTACAAAATTAAAATTTGTCAGTAAAGATAGAATTTGACATAAAGTAAAACCTTGAAAGACTAATGATGAGTTAATCAATGAGCGCCCAACTTCTTTGGCACCAACAGACGATTGTTGTGCAGGAATTGGGAGTCCTTGGTAAGAGCCTTCCAGTTTTCGAAAAGGTTTTGTGAAATGAACCAAGTCTGACCAACAGGATCCACAGGATAAATATCGCTTTTGTTGCTAAACGGCAATTCAATTTGCTGCGAAACCTTCTCCTTAAAGGCGGTGCCATTGAAGGGTAGCTGCGAGTGCAGGGCCACAGTCACGTCCTCCAAGAAGAGCCGCCAACGAGGCCCGTAGTAATCCCTCACCAAGCCCGACCACTGCTTGCAGGCATAGTCCAAGATCTGTCCATCGGGACCCCATGCGGTGATCTGATTCCTGGCATTGAATTCGAAGTTGCTCAAGTTCTCAGGGCCGGGAGCAACCCGCTTGGCCTGCTCCAGCCAGTTGCCGAGTAAGAAGTTCCTGCCGCTGGCCAAGATCAGCTCCATATCATCGAAGAGTTGCAACAGCTTGGAGCTTAGGTATTCAAATCGTGTCACCTGTCGCTTCCTGTAAGCCGACTTCAAGTTGACGTACAACTGATCTGCGCTGATCTGCAAATACTGCCTCGATATGTCCACCAGATCGTGCTCATACACCTCGTATCTATCGTCCTCGAGGGGTATTATGGCCCTGGCGGAGAGCAGCAAATGCCAGGCCTCCAATATATCGCTTGAGTTGTACCAGGTGAAGGGATCCTGATTGAAGGATGGTCTTCGCGTCACCACATATTGTCCCCGCATTTTCTGCAGGCCGCGAAAGGAGTACACACTGTTCTTTAACAACAGCCAAGCCTGCTCCAGTCGCTCGTCTTGGACGCCGTAGCGTGTCAAGGCAAAGTTCCTGAACCAGCTGTCCAAGTCCAGGGATGAAGAGCTCCAGCCGCGCTCCAAGGTCAGGGAATACATCACATAATTCTGATTAATGCCCTCGGGTGTGATGCCAGTGCCCACCCAGCTGCTGTTGGGCATCCGACGTGCGTTCTCGATCCCTGAATTTATCAGCTTGGCGGATCCGAACATGCCCAGAGTGCCGCCAAAGTTGTGCAGCATGCACCAGAGGAAAGGCTGACCAAAGTAGGAGCGGGTCAGCTCGTACTGCGGAAACTGCTCGCTCTGCAGATCGAGCACTAGGATCCTTCCGCGAGGAACTGCCGTGAGAAAGGCCTCTGCCATGTCCGTCGTCCAGAAGGGATTCTTCACGAACATCCAGCCCTGCAGGAGCCAAATGGCCTGCGGATCGATTTCCGTCATGGATTCGTGTATCGCCGCCGCCGTGGAACGCATGTATTCGGGTTTAGCCACCGGTGGCTCCAGCTCATTGAAAGGGTCGGAGAAGAAGATGTGATTAGATCCATAGGTCGTGACTACGCGGCTCAAAAAACTCCTAGCTATCTGCTGGAAAAGCGGCTCCGTGGGCTCCACAAACAGGCCGCAGCAGTAGCGATCGGGAAATGAGTTCCATCGCTGCACCTCCGCGAACGTGGAGTTCGGATGCAGGCGCTTCAGGGCGCGCGGCACATGACCCGCGAAGGCGGGCAGGGCAACACTCATGCCCAGGTTGCGTTGGGCCGCCAGAATCTCCTGCTGCAGCAGGAGCTGGAAGTGCATCCATTTGGGTTTCAAGGGTCCAGCCCAACCGCGGATGTTGCCCATGCGCTGCCAGGCCTGAAAGGCAGGCCCCGCTAAATGCTCATCAATCTCCTCCTGCGTGAGGCCCATCTCAGTGTAAACTTCCGTCCAGATGGCTTCCTGGACGGGTGCAATGGTCAGACTAATGCCCATCAGGGCCATCCAGTCGATGTGACGACGCCATTGCTCGAATCCCCACCACGCGAAGCTGTAGCTCCAGGTGCACACGTTCTGGTGATACATTATGGGACTCCCGGAGGTGGACTCCAGGGTTACATTGGTTAGCTGCAGGTTGGCAGGCAGCTCGATGCGCATCTTGAACCAATCCACGTCCTTGTTAAGCACATTTTTGAGGTAGTAATGAAAGGCCTTGCAAACGCAGACACCATCCCAGCCCGCCAGCAGTATCCTTCCATTGTCCAGCATGCTGATCTGCGTTAATCATTTATATTTCTATATTCAAACACAGAAAACATTTAGGAACCAACCTTAAAGCTTCTTGGCGCCATTTCCTTGCTGACCGCCACCTGAAAAAGCTGCGCATAGGATCGCATTCCAATCACCCTGCTAATTACTGCCCTCGCGGCCGCCTCCTGAACCTTCGCTGGAGTACTGGGCGCCAGGTGAACGGCCAGCTGACGTCCCAGGTCAGGACCGTCATCGGCATTCCGCTTCCATTCCAATGACTGCCCGCTTTGCGGACAAAGAACCGCTAGCAAGGCCAAGGCCAGTGTGAGTGTCAGCTGCATCATCTTCGCTTCGTAGCTGCCATGTGTCAATGTCAACGAAACATAAGTGACTGACTGACGACTGACAGACAGCATCTCCCGCAATTGAGCCGATCTCGGAGATTAACAGATAGAGAGAGACAGAGAGAGAGAGAGTGAGAGCTGGAAGAGGATCACTAAGTGAGCGGAATGAGCGGACAATGGAAGAGCCGGCTGCTGGATTCGCCGATTACATATCTCTTATCGCCATTGATGATGGGACAATAACGCACTCAAGATCTTCATCGCGGGGTGCATTTCTATAATTAACTATAATTAAGTACATTCTTGTACATTCCGGGGTAACTGCTCTTAATTAAAATCGGAAGCTGAGAAGGTGGTGATTTGATTTTTAAGATTTATATAAAAATTTTACATCCTTAAATTACAAAAATATTTAAAAATATATTCACATAAATTAAATTTGAAAAATACATTAAATACACTTATTTTTCTAATCAAAAATAATGCTACCTGAACTTCTACATAGTTTACGAATGTTTCCTTCTTTCAGCCTCCATAAGATCATTAAATATTACGTGGATTACAAATAAACTCGAGAAAATAATTCCTTAAGGGTATTCACAGTCTTGTCGAGAAAGTTTATCTGCCTCACCTCAGCTTTATCGTTGTCTGCTTTCGTTAAAATCTGTTCCAGTTGTTTCAGAACTCAAGTCAGGAAATCACACTCACCTTTAAAACGGTTTCTCTCTCCCTCTCTTATTATACATATAAAATGATTGCACGGCTGGAGCGGCAGAAAACGTGTATACATATATAATAGAGAGATATTTTCCACATTAAAACACATCATTTACAATGTCGTTTTGAGCTTTATTGCACATATTTCGTCTTAGACACTAACAATAATTTTGTTTATGTATGTAAATGTGTAAGCAAACTGCCAAAAACCTTCACTTCACATTCTCACTCACTCACCTTATGTTTATACGACAAAAGCTCCTTGTGGCCATCGCTGTGTGTATACAATTCCCAACAACTTTAATAACAATTTAGGGATATATAATATATATGCTATAAAAAATTAGAACCTCACAGCGGACAATGCAACGCGATGCTTTCTAACATTGTTTTCTTTTTTTTTCTATGTTTTAATGGCAACAAAATACTATTTCAAAGCCCATTTGCCGACAACAAATCTACATAAATAATGCTTAAACGTATGCAGGTGATGTATATATTGGTACTTAGGACCTACGCCTTTACACTGCAATATAATATTAAAAGCCATCCGTGTTGCTCACTAACTATTATTAATTAGCACAATAATCCAAAAATGACTAGCTCTAAACAGCCGCTGGCAAGTATACAAAGTATAACTATAATTTATGTCCATATGCTTAAAGTAACAACTAATTAAGTACGTATTCCACATGTCATGTCTCGGTTTTTGGCTGTGCGATTTTTCTGCTGTACTGACTACTTAAGCAACATGACTATAATTATTGTTATTATTTCGTGTTATTGTTGTTTGGCCTTTTGGAAAAGAAGAATAAATCAAAATTTGGCATATAAATCACTCTTCGATTACCCACTTTACCACAATTACATACTCTCTTTGTTTTCCCATTTCGATTGCAGTAAATTCGTTGTGCTCAAGATCAAATTTGGAAATCCATCCAAATATTACGTATTTCTACTTTTTCAAACCTGAAATTTGAATTCCTAAAGCATGCTCCTCAGTTTTCAGTTTACCACAATCTTTTCCTCTATTCATTCGTTTTGCGATAGGAAAATCCTTTTAAAATTTGGCTTTTATATTCTTGAAATGGTTTGATGTTTACGTAAATGATATCTTAACTTAAATATCATATCCTTGCTCCCACATCATTCTGGTAAATTCTCTGAGTGTATCTCCATATATGTAAAAATATTTAAACCTTTCTTTGGTGGATTTGCTTTTATCTATATAAGTTCTTTGCCAAAGTCTTGCGGGAAATCAAAATGAAAGGGAACTTTAGTTTCAGTTTTAACTAAATAACTTTCCCCGATCTTTCTTACACCATTTCTTGGCGAAGAGTGTACTCTCTCTCTGGCTTCTCCAAGACTCTCTAAAATCTCATCGAAGCCCCAAGATCTATACATCTTCAGACTGCTTTAGGTTATGAAAATGGAATACTACAACCTAGACTTTTTCTCTTTTCTCTTATATATCAGAGCTACTCCTCTCTGTAAATTCGATGTGCCTTCCTTACCCTCACTCACTCACTGATCGAGTACGCCTTCCTTATGCACTTGCTGTGCCTGGTGATCCGCAGCTCCTCGTCGTGCGGCGCATGCTGGCGATGCATCACCAGATCCGGCATCTCGGTCGACGACTTGTTCAGCGCATAGGTGCGGATAAAGTCGATGGTAGAGTAGCCCTGCGTTCCGGTCGATTCGACTTTCTTGTTCGCCGGCGATTCTCCAGATTCAGTGGCCGCCGCCAAGGCGCTCACACTGCTCAGGCTTTTCGATTGAATGGGCGGAGGTGGTGGCACCTCGAGCACAGCACTGGCCTCCGGGGTGACGGGTGCTGTCACAGGTGGTGCGGGCGTGGAGACCAGCGAGAGTCCGCTACCGAAGCCGTTGAACGTCGCCTTGGGCGAGCCAGCGGGAGCAGCAGGACTCTTTGGCTGATCCAAATCCAGGACAATGTAGTTAACGCCACTGCTCCCAGCCAAACTGGTGGGAGTGGCCGGCTCTTGGCTCACGGCCACAGGTTCCCGCGGCGGCGGCAGCGGCAGCTCCAATCGACTCACGTTCTCGTAGCAGCATTCGTTGCTCAGATCGAAAAGCAGTGTGTCCACATTGGCGTACATGTGAATGGCTTCGTTGTTGGAAGGACTCAAGACCGGAGCGGGCGCCGGCGCAGACTCGTGTGGCGGTAAATCCAAAGTGCGCCTTCGCATGCTCAATCGATTGCCCGACGGTGGGGTGGCCAGCAGATCCATGGCTGACTGCGCATCCTTGCAGCACTCCTGCAGAGCACGCAACGGCTGGTCCGCACAGGAATTGGGCATCAGGAGAGGAGACAGCAGGTTGGGCGGACAATCATCCAGCGGCGCATCGTTCAGTTGCAACGGCATCGACGCACTGGCGCTGGAGGACTCACTGTGGGAGCTGCCCAGCTGGCGGCTTATAAGGGGAGCCGGCTCCAGGTAGTTGTTGCCCTGCGGATTTCCCTCCGACCGGCCGCCGCCCATCATCACGGACACCGAGTGGGCCGAGTTGACCCGCTCGCGCTCTACTTGCGCAAAAGCATCCGTGTTGACGGCGTTGATGTAGCGCTGGAACATCGGGTACAGCTCCTCGGCATTGTGCACGCGGAACGTGTAGATACCCGGCCCGGACATGCACCTGCGACCCGCCTCGAAGGAGAACAGGTCGCCGTTTAAGCCATATCGCCGCAGATGTTGCAGGGCCCAAACAATTGGCTCACAGCCGGGCGTCTGGAAGATCAGTTCGCGCGGTGTCAGCTCCAGGTAGCCGCTGCGAATGACGGGCGTGCCCGGAGTGGGCTGCAGATGGGCCACCCGCACGCGAAAGACATTCTCGTGGCCGCGCAGCTCGTTCAGCTTGCTGGTGCTGGTGATGCAGCCCATGTTGCCGAGTCCGAGTCTGAGTGCTCCCTGTAATGGCAGTAGTACTGAGCTTTAATCCTCACCGAGAAAGCTGGGCAAATATATCATACCTGGACGGGCAAATCCGCCTCGCTCTTATCGCAGTGCGGAGCATGGAGAGCCTAAACAGGCCGATAAGAGCACCGCCCAACGCCGCCCACTGGCAGCGCCCAAAGTCGCTGCTTTATAGTTATTTGATCCTAAAACCTGCGCTGTCGTTCGTCTGGACCACTGCCTTGGTCTCAGGACAAATGGGACAACCAGGGATATAGAGAGTTATTTACACTAGAAAATAACAAAACAAGCATAAGTTAGTTTAAAATTGGAGGCGCAGTGAGCTTTGCTCAGCCAAAAAAGATATTTAATTGAGATTTTCCTGGCCACCACTTACCTCTCGGCGGCTGCACGTCCATTGTGCTGATTTTTCTTCAAACGTTACCTTTGTAATTTCAATTAAAAGCTTATATTTAACGTTTTTCTGCGGCACTTTTCATTCCCGAACTTATTTTCTTTTTCTACTTCTTATTCTGATGTGACCAGTGCGCAAATATTGAAATACCACGACCCAAATTCCTCGCATAGTCTGGCAACACAGAGCGTTAGCCCGTATCGAGGCTGTTTTGGAACTTGTCGGGAATTTTTACCCAGAAGGCTGTAATGATGCTCTTGCCCCAGATGAAGCACCCATCTTAAGGCGTTTTAAACTTATACTAATAAGGCAGAGCCCGGAAAAACGCATATATCTTTTGAAAATACGGCAACACTAAAAGTACTGAGGGTTTGGTTAAAAGTGTGCCCAGCGATTTTTGTCACATAATCCCTAAGGTAGTTTTTAGGATATTATTGTCGCAAAACAAGCGGTCACACTCCGAGCGGACATTTTTTATGCGCGCAACAAGAACGAGAAACCGAAACGGAAAGGCAAAAGAGCTACTAGCAGTGTATCGCAAAGAATCGCAAAGCAAAGAAAGAGCCAAGTGCGTGTGTTTTCAAACCGAACCAAATCGAGCCAGGTAAATTGCACTCTATGTCATAAGATGGGCGAACAATGCAGGCGTACATTTAAAAACTAATATGAAATAAAGCCAAGCCAAGCAGACTGCTTGTGTCTGTGCCTTTGTGTGAGTGTGTGTGCGTGAGTGGTGCTACTTTTGAAATTCTCTATACCCGCCCTGTACCTCGCGTTTGTTTCAAGGAAGGATTGTCCCAAAACTTAAATGAAATATTAAACTGGTACGCTGAGAATGGTTTATTGACAGGGCTGAACAAATGTGAAAATTCAGGATTCAATTACAAGTGCGGTGGACGCCGCCGCCGCCAACGCACACGCATGCTGCACACAGGCAAGCAGGAAAAAGGACGCCATGCTCGTCGGCTTGGTATGCGTGAGCGGAGAAAGACGGTCTGCAGGAGAAAAGAGAAGCAGAGTGATCCTCAAAGTGTATTTAAATTACTAACTCAGAGCTTCCTTTGTTTAACCATTCCCCCGAACCCCCGTCTTAGCCGGCGTATTTGCCGAATTTCGCCACTTTTGAGTTACCTTTTTCACAGTTTTTGGGTGTGCCGCCTTCAATGCGTCGGCGTTGCCACCACGTCGGCGTCCGCAGCAGCAGCGCAGGCAGCGTCGCCGGCAGAGACAACACCATGCCGGTGTGGCTTTGTATCCGTTTGGCTCGCCTCGTTCTCTCCAGCTCAGCCGCCCGCTCTCGCATACACTCTCTTTCTCTCTGTCTGTCTTTGCGTGTCTCCTGCCTCCTGTTCTTCGTCAGTCCTGTGTGCGCTTTGTGCCGTCGCTTCGCTTCGCCTTGACTTCATTGTCGTTGTCTCTTCTTTGTTTGCATTGTAAGCCTCGAAACACTTGCCAACATGTTTCTCGGCCCGACATCCTTGGGCAAGGTGCAACGCGGCGAGGGTTCACTGTGTCTACGCAGAGACACGTAAACCAAGTACTAGTGCTGTTGTTTATGTGCATCTGCCTGCCGCTCGTCCCCTTTTGCGTCTCCGATTCACTGGCAGAGAGATTATCGCTGTCGAGGATCGTCTTTTTTGTTGTTGTTCCCTACACTTTTGTTACGAAAAATTGCGTCGCATTTTTTGCAGCGTCCGCTTGCTGCTAGTTCGCCAGTCACTCAATCGTTCAATCGCTCAATCGCAGACGGGGAGACAGCCACCGCCCTAACTGGCGTCCGTCGCCTACATGCCTTTGTATGGGTATGTACTTGCAGCCCAGTCCCATCGGTGATTGTGCGAGTGCGTGTGTATGTCGTGGCGCTTGCATGTGTGTGTGGGTCCTTCACCGCTGGAGTGGGTGGAAAGCAAGAAGCAGCAGAGGCAGAGAGAAGATTTTTGATTGTCGCTGCAATTTAGTTGAGGGATTTCATTATTACATTAACTGTGTACCTGCAATAAAAAGGGCTTGGTGTACAAGGTCCTTAAAAGATAGGCCAATATTTCGTTTTAAGATTTGTTTTTTAAAACCTTAACAGGCAGTGTAAGAATAAGTTGCATACTGAATACATAAAAGAGGTGGTATCCTTAAAGTTTAAATATTATAAAGTTATATTTCCTCGTGTAGTAAAAAAATCATAATTTATTTAATTTTCAAAAGTTGACCTAACTTGCAGATTTTAATATTTAAATTCCATATAATATTCTTTTCGGATTGGTTTTGAACTTTCTTATATTTTAAATCAATACGATTTGGTAAACAGTTTATTTATTTTATGGGAGTAGTTCACTGCTATATTGACAGTTTGAATATATCTTTGAGAATTCTTTAAATGCAAAGGCGGGCTCCTCTGAAGTCGACTCGGATTACGGGTACATATTTGCTTGCCGCTCACTGAGGACACGAATATAATGCCTTTGTCGTTGTGTTGTCACTATTGGTGAATTTCGTCAACGTTTGCTTAAACGCAAATAAACATTGCTTGGTGCGGAGGGTTGTGAATTATTGCCAAGTGCGAATTGCGGTTAACTTGCAAAGCTCGATCCCACAATTGGCCTTACATTTCGCGCTTATATTCTGAGCTACGCTTGTAGAAAATATATAGAAAATGAATTATTCAGAAACTGTCAAAGAGAATTCGATTTATGACTCATTTAATGTTGACCTTTGTATTAAAAGGCACAACGGAATCCAATATTCTTTCTTTTCTAAGGATAACAGTAAAACCAAAGAAATGTTATATTAATTTTTATTTGGCAAAAAGTAAAAGAGTGCCCAGACCATTAAATACTAAGTCCTTCAAAATGGGGCACACTAAAAATAATTATATTTTACTGTTATATATTGGAAAAACTACTCCTGATGCAATTACCGGTTTTGTATAGCAGCTTTTATATGAAATCCGATAGATGCGCTTACCTATATCCCAGAATGAAACCAAATAGCAAAACTTTGAAGATATCGAGTGACTTTTGGGGGATAGAAACGGAAGCGGTAACGGGATTTAAACTCGAAAAAGGAGGTCTGGTAGCGCATTTGTATAGTGTGGTGGTGGTGGAACACATGTGGGCTCAAAGTCCGAAGCTCAATTGGGGACCGACCAGTCAGTAAGCCAGAGTGTTGAAAAGCCCCTTGTCACCGATGATGATGATGATGATACGTATATACAACAACACGTCAGCGGGGAAAAGCGGGCGAATTTCTCGTTTAATATGCAAACATCTGTGCGGAAGATGTTCGTTTGGAGACGACGATGCTGATGCTGAGGAAAATGCTCACAAGATTGAGCAGATTTTCCCTGTACGCGTTTTTCCTTTTTTAAAATTGGATCTCGCTGGAGAGGAGAGCAGCCGCACATTCCCTCGACCACTTGAAGCCACTTATTGCCCAGGAATTTGGTTCAGGCAAACAACACACAAACATAATTGCTGTTGTGCACATTATTTGTGCTATTGTTTTACGAGGCATTTGGCATGCCGAATGGGCATTGTATTAATGCCAAATCAACAGAAATGTGGTAAATAGAAAAATATGCGGAATAACCATTCGTCGTCCACAGAACCGAAAAAATCAATCGCAGTAGCGCGGCAACAAAAATAAACAAAGTGCTGGAGATAAGCGGCGAACCGATCTCCGATTTGCCATCTCCAATCCGATCCGATCTTCTTACAATACAATATATAACATCAACACACACCCACCCCCCGTCCCCCGCTGGAGAACTTTATTTAAATTTAAAGCTCTTGGCACAGCGTTCAATTTCGTCGTTGCGGTTTTCTGTTTTTCTTTTCAGCCGCTGCCTTTGCTGCTGCTTCGCTACTTGCTTATCAATGCCTCAATTTGTTCCCATGTCTTTGTGAGGCGTCAGCAGGTACAGTGATCACACTCAAATAGGCTTTACAATGTTACTATCAATTTATCGTTACGATTACGAATTTAGTAATGATTAGGATTATAAATTTCAATTTTTGTTTCTTTATAAAAGTGAAATTGTATCGGCGCCGCATATTTAAATCCTAACTGCAATGCTCTCTAACAATATCTCTATTATATATAAAAGTTCTCTGCCGCTCCAGCCGTGTAATCATTTTATATTTATAATAAGAGAGGGAGCGCAGCGGAGACGACATTTATAATAAGAGAGGAAGAGAAAGAGCGGACCTAGTGTCTTTAAAATGTTTCTTTCACTTCCTTTATACTTTTCTCAGATAGAATTCCTAGTTGTGCAGAGGATAATAATATCAGTTGAAACCTTCTAAGACAGCGGAGAAGACCATTTGGACCTTAAAAAAAATTTTAAATTTAGACATTTGCAAACTGATTTCCGTGTCCTAACCGATTTCCATAGTTTCTTTCTAACAAGTGGTACCAAACCAGATGTTTCTCATTCATAACTGTTAATATAACGAATTATACCATTGCATCCGAACAAATGTAATTAATTATAGAAATTAACTGCCTATATATCCGTGGAACTTTTTTTTTCCATCTGAAGGGCAAGCTGAATCCACTTTTTTATGAGAACTGCATCTATTAGGAGGCACAGTTCCATTAACCTCGGGACCACAGCAGCGATTTATCTTGAATTGGAGTGGCGTAGATTGAAGTGGAGTGGTGCCAATGCAAGTACCGCTATATATGGTAGGGTCTGTTGTGCACAATTACTTTCCCATCCAAGGGCGATAATTAAATAACAATACAAAAAATCCGTTCGATATTACACCATAAAAGCGGGGCTAAATATTTCGGTGATTCTTCACGCCTTCTTTCTTTCTTTGTCCCCCGTACGCGCGAGTGATTGGTATGTGTGTGCGTTATGTGTGCATATTGTTTATTCCCCCGCTGCTTCTGCTTCTGTTTCTGTTGCATGTGGGGTCATTGTGTGAATGGCAGCAAAATAAAGCAATAAAGCATACGCATCGACGCCGCCAAGGCTCATTAGTTTGTTATTGACTAAGGCATGGAGCAGAAGATGAAGAGGAGAGACAGGCAGGAGCACGCCTTTATCGGTAGCTGATGATGACGGCGGTGACTGTGTGTGTGTAATGTCTTTGACGCCCGCATTTCTCTGCTTCATTCCCCGCTTCGGCTTCTGCTTCTGACTCCTCTGCTTCCGGCTGACGTCGCAGTCGCAGTCACTGCTTCTGCCCGCCCCAGCTGCGAGAGAAGTTTCTGCTGCCATTGAATTGATCGAGCCACTCTCTCTCAGTCACTGCTGTTCGCTTGACTTTAACGGTTCGTGGGGATTATCATCCATCCTGCAGAAGGCAAAACAAAAAATAAAAGTAATCGGTCGGGGCGCGAGTGCTAAACAGTTAAATTACTCTCACTAGTTAAATATTCACACTTCGTTAAGTGTCACCCAGTTAAGAGAGGACAACACAGAGAGTGAGAGATAGCGAGACCACCCGCGGCTGGCAGAAAGAGTAAGTACCGGAAATGGAGGAAAAAGCTAGAAAGGAGAGGAGTCATCGAAGTCTAATGAATTATGTATAAAAGAGCCGCGCTTACCACAGCCACACTCCACAGTAACCACTGTGAATTTTAAATCAGAAAAACACTCAATCGCACTCACTACTCCACACTCGTTTGCTGAAAATAAATGCTAATTCCAAAGACGACCGACTAATTGGCCACGCTACCTTACTTGTTGTTCTTACTACTTTTTAATACACAACTTACAACTGTCGCACGCCTCTCCCAGTTTTAATTAACCGCAACGATGGAGAGGTAGCCAGAGAGTCGGAGAGAGTTGCATAGAGAGTTGGAGTACAAGAAGAGAAGCAAACGAACTGGTTTAGTGGTCTTGCTTCTTGCTCCTGCTGTTTGTTGTTCTTGTTGCCTGTTTTACTTTGTGTTCGTTTATCCTTTTTCAACTGGGCGAAGGCGAAGACGAGAAATAAGAAGACGAAAAAGAGGAGGAGGAGAAGGAAGAACATGCGTGGGCTGGCGACAAATTTATTGGCACTTATTCGCTCTCCCCTATTTTTGCCTTCTGTCCCATTCTAGCATATGGGAAAAGGAAGCCCGAGCTTTGAATATTTAAATATTTATTGTAATTATTTTCAACGCCGGCCCACAGCGCTTGGAGAGTTGATTTAAGTACGCGCGCTCTTTGATGCCCCTTAAGCGTAGTGTTCCCAGGGTATGATGTGTGTTGGTTAGCAATACGAATCGAAATTGGTAAACAGATAGAAAATTTAAGCTCAAGTGGCATTATTTTGGCCCAAGACCTGATTTTCTTAAAATGAGGATGAACCCACTAAATATTTTGAAATTTTAATCCCGAAACTGAATTAATTTATGCATTTTTAGGATTATTTTGCCATTTTAATCCCGAAACGGGATTGATTTAACATCCAAATTCGTACTTAAAAATGTTAAGACACCACATCAAGCCAAATAAGCTTGATTTTTCAATAATCTTTTCTATATGTGTAGGAATAAACTTAATCGATGGCTTTTGTAAGAATTTTGGTCAGTAATATCAACGTTCCAACCGTCCAAATCTACTAATACGATTAAGATTTTACTGATTTGAAAATATCTCAAAAAGTCGGAAATGCAGATTTAATTATATACTTAGACAAAGCTTATATTGGTCTTAATTTTCGGACCATCTTCACCGATCTCTCAATGTTATCTTAAAAGCGAAATTGTCACGATTAGATAAGTCTTTCACCCAAAAGTTAGAACACATTTATCTTTTAATTTAAACGCTGTCAAGATTAAGCTGTTTGCTTATTTTAAAACTAAATCTCATATCTTTCTCTTTAAAAAATTTCCCTTAGAATAAAGTGAAATATTTTTCGAATTCCTATGCTGACTGGCATAGTCTAAATTGTTGCGTATGGAACTTGGCAATACACATTGTTGAAATATTTTCGAGTGCTAGTACTACACACATAGACGCAGGCATTCAGCCATTTGCCATTTCGGATTTTGCGCCTTGCTAAAAGAAGTTGGCATAACACAGATATTCGTACACAAATGTAAAATACGAATACGCACAAAGACATATATTGGAGGTTCTCAACGAGCTCATAAAATTTAACGATTCTTGCTGATGATTTTATGCGTTTTGGGCCTCATTATATTTCGTACATGTGTGTGGTGTGTGGTTCTTCTTCGTCATCGTCTTGTGTCTGTTTTGATAGTTTTTGAATGGCAGGCCAAGAGGAAGAAGTTCTTTTCAAGAGCGTCTAATTTTACGATCGATGCCCCATACACCACTCGCACATACTCGTTTCTATGTGTGTTGTTGGCTTGCCAAGTACTTGAGTATCTTGAAGATATGATAAAAACCGGCTAGATAAGCCGGTATCTGTTGTATCTACAGACATCTGCTCTGTCAAGTAGTAAGAAAAACTAGCTGAGGCACGTCTTATGTACACTGTATTTCTGCAGCGACTGCTACTTTGTGGGGCAGGTAATGTTTGGCCAAGATCACCTTACCCGATTATCTGAAGATTAGCGGCCGCCCAAACATGCTTAACTTGCCATTGAGTATATATAGTTTTGACCTAAACACGGCTGGAACATATATTATTTCGATCCACAATCACGTAGCAGCAGCACCCACTATTTCTGGCTGTGATCGGGTAAAGAACCGCTGACGTTCGTTCCTCTGAATCACTTGCTGATACGGATACGTTCTTTGTTTCCCACAATTGCATTTATCAATTGAGTAAGCTTGTTCCTGTCAGCCCCTCCCCACTGCTACACGGTCTTTCCTTCCCGAAAAACACGATTTCCTCTTCTAGTATTATCATTGTCGTTATTTTAACACTCTCCTCTGATATGGAGAAATATTAGTTAGGTTCTGTGTTGTGTCCCGTTAACAATGGATCTCTTTTTATTTTTGGCCATGTGAGTGTATCCATATCAAAGGGGATTGAAAATTGTATAGGCGGACAATGGTTGGGTTGGCTGTTTGGCTTGTCGTCCGGCCAGAACATTCCGAATTGACCGGAAATGATAATTGAAAAAATATTTTCTCTTTCTTTGGGTCTTGTCAACCGTCGTGTGTGCGTGTGCTGGGCTTGTGTGGGTTACACTGGCTACTAATTATGGAATGCATTCATTTTACGTATCGTATCATTTTCATTTTGCCACAACTCCACACACATCCCAGTACACAGCACACATAGCAACTACAATTATATCCGGTGGTCACTTGAGACATGCTTCTCCTTCCTCATTTGGTTCTTTTTTCTCAGTTTTTGGCTGATTTCTCTAAACTGAAACGGTATTAGGAAAGCCACTTAAGAGTTAGTCATGATTTTGTTACATGCTAAGTAGTCTGTTGGGCGTGATTATCCCAATTGCGACTTAACAGATTGTTAATGCGATTAGCAAGCTTTTATAATGCTAATTATTTCGTCTGCATTTAATGAGTAATGCTATTTTTAGAATTCTATGGGATTGATTTACGTATTGAACTGATTAACTGATTAAAATGATGATGAAAATGATGATCTTGAAGTCTAAAGGGGCTGTCTGGCATGTTCTGTAGATGTGTTTTTAAAGGGGGATTACACCTTATGATTAACTAGTCTGTTCTTACACCTATTTTTTCTTTGCAAATCCTTTAAGCAATATTTTATATTAAATTATATTCAAGATTAATATTTTCATATTGAGAATCAAAATAATTGTCATGTTATTTACGGGTATTTGTTCTTAGAGTACATGATATAACATGTTTAAAGTGGGTTGAATAAACAGTTATCCAAATGGTCAGTCAGTTTTTCGCCAGTTCAAGTTTCCTCCACTCTACAGTTTTCGACTTGTTTCGCACGCTTTTGGGAATCATATTCCCTTTATATTTTTGGTTTGAGATTGCCCATAAGATTGTATAGGAGGAACATGCATTCAAAGGTTTTATTTTTGCGTGGGGGCTCCATAAAAAGAATGTTTCTTGATGACAATTAATGTGGACTGCGGCTGCACAATGTATTATACCCTCAATAAAGCCAACTGCAGCGTCTGATTGCGGGTTAGGCGTGGCTTATCAGCCGGACAACAACAGAGCAGCGAGAAGTGCACTCTGCTTTCTTATTCCTCGTCGTCGTCTTATTGTTCTCCCACTCGTACTTACGCACACTTGAGCCTGATTGAGGAAAACTTTCCACTCAATTGCGAGGAGGATGGCTGGCTAGATGGATAGCTGGATGGATAGTTGGATGGTTGGTCAGATGGACGTGTGAGCGATGCCATTAGCGATCCCCCTTGATTAGTTTATAAAAGTTCAATTGAGACTGCATGCACTCTATTCTCCAGTCATTTGTTGGTTGTCCCTACTGCAAATGGTGAAACTTTTCAATTTTAATTGCACAACAATGTATATGGACATGCCACTGCCACCGATCTTGGTGGGATTGGAATGGGAATCGGAATCGAGATGGATACGACGACTCAAATGGAATGCTCCGCGCCTGCGCTTTAACAAGCGACGCACACACACAGAAATTAATGTTTGACCGTCCAGCCGGTCGGCCGGCCGGCTAGACATTCAGACATTCGGACAGTCATTCAGCCGGCACATTCCAGCACAATCAATTTAATTTACGTATCAAAGCGTCTCATCTCCATCATCTCTCTCTTTCATCTTTCTCTTCCAGAGCACAAGGAGAGGGTCTCCGTTAGGTGGAGAGGGTCAGCGAGAAATAGAGTTGCCTTCTTTTCTATATTTAGCTATTTTCTTAAAAGTTCAAGTAAACCACACGAATTTTTAATGCTATTACTATTTAATCAAATATAAAATATTTCAAAGTAAAAGGTTTTTGGTCTAGGAAGTGAGTCTGCCAGTGAAGTCTTCCATTTTCTTTCTTTTTTTGTTTCGGGTAGCCTTAGGTTACTTTTCTCCCTGCAACTTGCACTTCAAAACTTGAGTGATTTAGCTTGTTTTTTGTATATTTTTTTTTCGACAGCACTGGGAGCAGCAGCAAAGTGATACACAACAGCTTG
>JAEIHY010019188.1:0-43885 GCA_018904565.1 Drosophila tsacasi
CCTCTGCACTCGAAAGGACTTAATCATCGATGAATCTAGGCCACGTCAGCGGTGTGGCGATGAAAGGTAACTGAGTGTTCTCTACTGCGGGTAAGTCCGAAAGAAAACTATTATCCTATATCCTGTATATAAAGCTGATAGCACCGATCGGTAAGCGCAAACAAATTTATATATTTATATAAAGCTAACTTATTAAATAAGACCATTAGGTGATAAGGCCTAGGGACAACTATTATTCTAAAACTAATTATCAATGGATTAACGAATATTTTGTTTCAAATATTGCCTGTTGTCAACAAAGTATGTCCGCATCATTGGTCGTCAAAAATGCCGAGCAAGGATTAGAAAGAACGGTTACACTTTAAAATAATAAACATTTTTCCGCTGCGTGTTAAATATCCCTTATCTACCGATATTATCTTTAATTGTTCTGATTAGTAAATGAAGTTCTATTTTAATACACGTTAAATAGTTGTAAACTCATTATTCTTAAGTCGAGACACGATCCAATTTATTGTAGTTAATTATTTCCACATCCTTGTTTTTTTATGTAGTTTTAGAAACACTAAATATATTTTCTAATATCATATGGTGAAGTATACAAAATTAATGAGAAATTGAATTTTTCTGTAGTATACTTCATATTTCTGCATATGTTTTGGTTTTAAATAACTTTGTAAATATTATAAAACTGAATGCATATTGTCGGCCTCAAGGTCTTTATTAATTATTTTCCTTTTGTGGATAACTGTACAGATTTAACAACAAGACTTCACGACTTTTAGGTACAGAAAATAAGCACGGGGTACCCACTAATGGGTTCGTGTCTGGATTATAGGTACCATGCAAGACTCAGCTTAGTCAAGATCTTTAGGTACACGGGGCTTTAAACTGTAAAACTTAAACTGTATTAACTTTAAATGTGTAACAATAAACATCTATCAAAATAATACAAACCAAATTCACAAGATTATTTATTCAACAGTAATAGCTTTTTTAATACTTGAAACAAAAAAGTTGGAATTTTGTTTTGCTTACATTTTGAAGAGTATAAAGCGCCATCTGTTAGTCGTTGTAAGAAGCTCACCGGTTTATATTTTGCTTTCCAACTGAAAGTATGCAACGTTTTTTTGTAAATAAATTTCCCTTTCAAAACGGAGATAAATTAATTTCCTTAATTTAATTTTCCGCAAACTCGTTTCCACTCTTAATTTATCATTTACCTGTCATTTGATTCGAAATTGCTGCCTGCATCGATTATCCTGAGATGCCTTTGCCCACCGCCTTAAGATCCCCCGCACATCTGCCAGCGATGATGATCGGGCATATTTTCGTTTAAATTTTTGTTGTATTCCATGCATGCCGCCTCCTTACGGCCTTGTCGGCATAACCACTTGTTATGATGGCCAACAAACGCTACCGTTTTGCAGGCGAGTATTTACTTATCGGCCTTTGCAGCTGCCCAGGAATCGGAGGTCGGAGGAGGTTGGGGTTCTTCGATCTGTGGATCTCCCTCGTTAACGACCGACACACGCAGCAGAAATCATCAAATGTTTTCCTCAAAATTGATGCTATCATAGTGAAATGATAATTATCGCAAGACAAATGGCCGGCCGTTTGCCGCACCGTTCCGTTTGCCTTTCCATCGCAGCGGCAGTCCGGAGACAGGATGGATATGGATGCGATAAGTCGAGGGTCACACGGGGAGAAATGGGGATTTGTTGAAGATTTTTAAGAAAATTGAATATGAATATTTTATAAGTAATATTTTAGCTGCTTTTGCATATTTTATTTCGACTTTTCGGGGTTTTTATCTTGCACTTAGAGTTAATTTTAATTTTAAATTACATTTTTATTTCAAACGTAGGTTCTTTTGAATTAAAGTTTAAATTGAATATTAATCAATTTTAAATTTTATTTTAAGACTGTTAATTTTAAATTTCACACATTTATTTTATTTTAATTTCGATTTTTGGGATTTTTTTACTGATATTAAGTTTGTTTTTCATTTAGTTTATAATAATTTGCATTTAACTTAAAGTTCCAACGAATTTCATGAAATTTCAAACTTTGTTAACTTTATTTTATTTATTATTTCAAAATAAAAATTACTTTCAAAGAATTTTTTATTTGGCGCCTTAAATTTAAATTTTTGACATTTTAGAGAACTTTTTAATCTCTTTAAAAACTTAAGTAATTTTAAGAGTAAATACAATTTTATATTTATTTTTTCCTACAACCTTCTTACATATTAATTTTTTAGCAAACATTTTTTAATAGTTAAGGAAATGGTAATATATGTATATTTAAAAATGTTTGTCAATATGGAATCTTTAGAAAAATCAATAGAGCACAAATTGCTCTTAAAAAAATACCCCTTAAATCTATATATTTTTCTCCCCGTGCACCGTCCCCTGACTTACCCACAGCACACGTCCCGGCTGGAGAGGAATCCATCAACATGTGTACATATTTCAAATCCAATTTATGTACTTGCATAGCCCAAACGCAATTACTTCGCAGTTAACGCCCAGTCTCGGTACTGGGTCCGAGTCCCAGTCCGCGTCCAAGTCCCAAGTCCTCTCCTCTCGGATCTCTGAGCATAAAAATCAGCGCCCAGGCAGCATCCAGTACCAACAACGACAACAACTACAACAACTGGCATATAACTGGCCGTGAGTGCCGCCGGTTTGTGTTACCAACTCGTTGGCTTGTAAGCGATCCTGCGCCTATAAATTGCAACCAATACTGCAGAAGCCGCTGCTTGTTATACACCTGATATGTTGATGGGGTATATTGATTATACCAGAACAGTTGATCGTAAAGATCGGGACAGGAGGGAGCTGGGTTCAGCAAATGCTCAGCATTTGAGGGATTCGCCGCGGACCGGGCGCAGAGTGTAAATTAAAGTGAAAGAGACCAGATGCTGGTGGCACTGGCACTGGCACTGGGATAACTCGATAATTGGCTGGGCTCGCGTTTGATGGTTTATTTGAGGGCTACCTTTCCAGGTGTCTTAAGTGGGATGAGCATTGAGGAAGAGGGATATGAGATGGAAGGATCTTCTCTGAAGAGAGAGAGCAAAAAGGATGATTATTATAAAGAAAAGTCAGTTGAATATTATTAAAAATCTTAGGAAAAAGGATTTTAAGAAGGATATTTCTTATTAAATTTAGGTAAAAAAGCTTTAATAAGGATATTCCTTCCCTGAAAAAGTTAGCCTTTACTTACTACCTTTTCATCTAAAATATTTTGTTCAGGCATTCAATCGCTTGTACATTTGTCTTGATTTAAAATATTTTAAAAATCTTTTAAAAAATACCTAATAAAATATTTTAAAAGTAATTTCAATTGATTTCTTATCCGCAAATTATTATATATATTTTCTCCCCCTAAAGGGAATTACATATTCGTGAGCTTCCTCTTTTCTTATTTCCTGCGTTGCATGCATATGTTGTCCGCACACACACACTCACCCCACACACACACACTCTACACCTCCCCCCCCCCCACTAACCTCTCCATGATGCAACTCCTGCTGCTGGCCAGGCTCGCTTGCATGATGACCATCCATGCCAAGAAGTTAACAAGTTTGCGCCAAATGGGAGAAAGGCCGGCGATGAATACCGACAACGATGACGATGGTGACGACGACGGCCAAGACGAAGGCAAAAATGCTGCAGTTTCTGCTGCGGCTGCTGTTGCCATTGCTGCTGCTGCTGCACTTTTTGATGTTGCTGTTGCTGCTGCGTTGCCTGTGTAAATTTTAATGGCCAAGGCAGTTGCTGCATCCGCGCTGAGTTTTCCCGCTTGCCGAGGACCCCTTTTCTATAAGCCAGCAAATTTTCTAGCCAAGATCGTTGCGTAGGGCTCTAGCACACTGAGAGAATATTCGAAAAAAGGTATTAATTAATTATTTTAAAAAAGGCATTCAATAAAACTTAATTTAAGTTTAAATAATTTTAAAATCAATATTTTAACTATTTAATTAAAGTTTCATCAATGCCATAATACAAATTTATGTAATTTAATGATTATTTTAATAATTAAAAGGAAACAGCTATTTTCTAACTAAAAAATAATAAAATAATAATTCAAACTTTAAGCAATGCAGAAATTTCTATTTAAATCCGAATTTTATCAGTAAATATTTAAGTTACATTTAATTTGTGTTTATGTATGGTATTTTATATTGACTAACAACTATTTCCCAAATTTTTTTCTCAGTGCACCCTCTCTGCCTCTTCCCTGGCTACTTTAGCCTGGCGTCGCTGCGTAATTGTAGGCCGCTGTTTTAGCTTGTTGTCGATAATTAGCGCTTGTTACCGCTGCCCTGCCCCTCCAGTCCGCGCGCCGACCTGCTCTCCACTCTGCTCTTAGGCAGTCTTGCGGCTAACGCAGCTGAGTTCAGCCTGGTTATTATTTATTATGATCTTGTTGTTTTTCATCCTAGCTCATTGGCCATGACCATGACCATGCCCATGCGCGTAGGTAAAAAGGAAGCAGCTCCCCCGATCACTCACTCACTGGCTTGCACCGCCTCCTCCTGCTGCTGCTTGCCAGTTTTCCTCATTTAACTTGGCATTTTCCATAATTATTTGAAGTAAAACGATGCGCTTTTAGCCGAGACACACACCCAGGGGGGCACTTCGAGAAATAGGGGAATAGTAATTTAAATTGAACAAAACAATAATTATATTATTAATTTATTTCAAGGAATATCTGTAAAATACTTCAACATTGTTTGTCTTGTTTTTTTAACTCACAAAATAGGTTTTACATACATTTTTTAATGAACTAAATTAATAAAGGTATCGCATGTTTTAAAATCAATTATAAAATGTATAAAAAATCTTCTAAATGTTTCTTGATTAAAAAACAATTTTTCCTCTCATTTGATACCTTAAATGTATCATTGCATACTTTTGGACGTTATTTTTAAAAGGATTTTAAACCCCTACAGAGAATTTATCATTATGTATAATTGCAATTTGTTTATTTGTTTATTTACTTTATTTCTTAATTGTCCGGCTTATTTAAATCCATTAACTACGACTATTTACCATAAAAATTCAAAATATTCTTAAAATACTCTGCCAGTGTAAAACCCCGATGATCGCTATGAAATGTAATATTATAAGCGAACAGCAGCAGTTAGTTTTCAATCATGTTTTCTCTCTCTTCCTCTGGAGCTTCTTTTTTTGTTCTCCCTGCGAAAGGAGAGTTTAGTTTCCCTGCTTTTTTTTTACGCTTTTTGCCCCGCAGTTGTTTGAGGATTGAAAGCCGTTAAGGATGCCAGTCGTTTACACCCAGCTATGCGTCCAAATCGAAAGGTATCCCAGGCCTTTTGCTCGTGGGGTTGTGTATTATAGTAATTACAAAATTAAAGCCGCCATCGCAGCGATGCGAGCTGAGAAGAACCATAAAATCTGGCCAACACGATCTTTTTCACTATGTGGCGAAATCAGGCTTATCGAGATCGGAGCAGATCTGATCGGATTAGATGGGTATCGGCAAGGCTTTTAGTCTAAGTAAGGAGAGATTGCTAAGGAGTTTATGAAAAATATTTAGCAGGATAGAAAAACCTTTCCTTATTTTATTTACAGAAATTTCTATACACAATATATAGGTAATATTTAAGCGCCTATATCTAACCTCATTCCCACGCATTGTTATCTAGTTCCCGGACAACAAATTCTAATTAATTTTCCCTACCTTTAGGAAATTGTATGCATTTCCTCTCCTGATGCGGGTGTTCCTTTCCCTGCCTCAATTGCGTGTCAGGGAACAATCAAAACAGATGCAGCCACATCCTTCCACCTTACTAACTCAACTGAATTCTGTTCTGTTCTGGCCAAGTGGGCCACAGTAGTTGCTGGCCATTTAGCATGTCAGCGTTGGCCATGGCCCACCTGGATTGTCATGAGAACTGGGAATAATGCTGGGCATTATCCCAAAGAAATCCTTAGGCCATGTCTGTGTGTGGACATGTGCAATTTACTGGAACTATTTGTGAGGTATTTATCCCCTTTAGAAAGCAAAGCGACCAATATTAAGACTCTCTCTGGATAAACAAGGGTTCCTTAAGCCGTAGCGACGATCGATCAAAATAAATCACAAAAATAGGACCAAGGAAATGAAAGCCTTACAATTGCACAGACAATTTTCCAATTTTCCTCACACTTTGTGTGTGTTTTGGGTAAACAAACGTTTTCACATTTCTCCCTCACGATTTTCTTCTTCTGTTCTTTATTTTTTGCGTAACAAAGGAGAGGGAAATGCAGGCCAAGAAAATTGCCTCGAACCGAAAAGGTTTTTGTACATTTTTGAAGGCAGCTGTCAGGGCGAGAAGGTCACATTAACCCAGTCCGGTTGCAGGGGTCCTGACAAAAAGGACAACATCTGCCGCCGTGCTGTGACTTTGACTGCACATATATATATATGTATATATTGGATATATCGAAATGCCTGGCGGGATTCCTGTATTATTCTTTATTCCCTTTTTTTCTTAAGGGCGAGACCCCCTTGGGACAAGACGGTGCTGACCCATTGTTAGACACGGCCAATTGCTTGGAAATTTGTGGTGTCCTTTAGGGCCAGGTAGAAAGGACTTGCGGCCAAGATCGATGGCGGAACAAAAAGCATTATAGATGTCGGAATAAACACGAAATTGTGTGGTCGCGGTCGCAACGGCCATATATCAATGGCCAGAACCTGCGGTTCTCGGGTCAACCGAGCCGCCGCTTGACTCTAATCATAGATCAGGCGTAAAGGCGTTGATTTGTTGCCTTCAGGTAACTTTTCAACTTTTCAACCTAACTCATTAGAGGAGCTCCGTGCTCGTCTTGGCCAAGCCAGCGCTTTTCGCCACGAAGAAAATCTTAATAAATTCATCAAAAATCAGCGGCCAGCATCTCACGATCCACCAAAGAAGGGGCAACAGAAAAAACCTTAAAAAAAACCGCTGCAAAAATCAATGCCAGTTGATCGTCAAACAGAAAACTTACAAATATATTTAGCATTTTGTCGCTGCAGCTGGACACGTTTCTCTGGGCTTCTCCATTCTCTCGACTCCCGATTCTCGATTCTCGGTTCTGGGTTCTCTGATTTCCAAACTCGGTCTCCGAGCCTCCAAGTTAGCCGGTTTGCTCCTCTGGCTTTCAGTTTTTTGGTGGCGGAGGCGTCTTTACACATTTGCATGCTCAAACAGCAATCGATCACAACAGCAACAGCAGCAGCAACAACAAGGGTAACGAGGAGAGACACACACTGGCACACACACCAGCAGTTGTTGGCCAGCAAACGCGATCAACCGTTCACCAAGTTGGCTTACAGTGAAAACGGGTTACAAGGAAATGGTTTATAAATATTTTTAATTAGGATTTATTGATAAAATGCATTTTTTCTCAATTTTACAAAAATGTATACCAAGCTTACAAAATATTTTAAGGGTCTTGCCCATAAATTTATTTTTCTTTGCTCGTGAAAAAGATTAGGCTAAAAGGTTAGTTAGTTTACCTTTTAAGTTAATAAAATACTTAAATATGACTTTATTACCTTGTTATTTTCATTATCTCACTCTATAACATTTGTATAAAAAGGTTCTCTTACCCAGTCTTCACTGTACTGGTTGAATGAGGAGCTGGTTAGCTGCAAACTGGTTTACTCTGCGTACACATGCAATGGTTGATGGTGGCGACCCAGGCTGAGATTTTGTTTTGTTTCGTTGCTTTTTTTCCACTTTGAGCTTCAGCTTGCAACGATCGTTGTACGTACGTTTTTGGTAGTGTTGCATGCCACAGTTGCCTCCCCCTAGACGGCACCCTCCCCCGCAGGAGCTGGCCAAGCTGGAGGTTAAAAAAATTTGCAAAAATATTAACGAAACGTAGGCAGAAAGCCAACGGCGGCTGCTGTTCCTGTTGCAGTTTTACACAGGAGAAAAGGAAGAAAGGGAAATCTTTTTGAATTGTGAAAAATATTTTAGTGATAAAAAATATAATTAAACATTTAAATCTTTCTTATAATATTTATTTATAATAATTTCATGAATACGGGAAAGAAGCACTCGAGACTACTGATCTTTGGATTGCTTCTCAATAAATAATTATTTAAAGGGGTTTCTTAGAATTTTCATAAAACTTTAGTGTCTCTAGATTCCTTTAAAATATTATTTTTTACAGAAAATGTATTATTATTTTTTCTGAACTATTTTTTACTGGAGTTTTCCCAGTGTGGCTCCTGCTGCAGATCTTTGAGTCGGAGGCTGAATCTGAATCTTGGCCCGATCCACGGGCTGCTGCTCGCCTTTTTCCACTCACACACATGCAGGCTGCAATTATAGTGAGCTGGGTTTTAGTTTTTTTTTTGTTTTGTTTTTTATTTTTGTATTTTTTGCTTAGTCGGGGCGGTTTGTTGAACTTTGACAGGAAGTCGAGAGGCAGCGGCCCAGCGAGACAGGCTCAACTCAAGTTGAGGAGATGCTTTTCGGGATGCCATCCGAGCGATGGCAGGAGTTGGGACTTGGACTGGGACTGGGATGCCTTTGTTGTTTTGGGTGAAGGTTGTGAGACATGCAGAGTGGCCGGCAGACAATTGACAATGTGAAAACGATGTCGATTAAGTTGCTGCCGTTGCTGCCGCCTCGCCAGCCGAAAGGTAAAGAGGTAAAAAACAAAAATAAATAAAAATAAGGGACGACGATCGTTAAGCCGAAGATCGAAGAGTTATGCACAAATTCAGCGACGAGGAGGAGCGGGGGAGGTGTAAATTGTTTTAACAGCCTTGAAGGACGAGCAGTTGACGGTTTCTTGGGTTTCCTTCCATTTATTTCCATTTTTTTTGTCGGTTAAGTGTGAACAATGCCAGCAGAGGTCACCGAAAGTTGATTGAGGAAATACCTCAAATTAGCAGGGGGTCGGAAATAAATTAAATTAAATGCAGGATCTTATCTGATCTCCTAAGGCTGAGAGCGAAATAATTAAATAATAATATAAGATAAGAAAATATTAAATACAAATTCTTATTCTTCTCTTTGGTGTTAATTGAGTGTGAAAATTTATAAAAATAATTTAATCAGAAATTCAAACATCTGTGATAAATTAGAACCTAATGTATTATTTTTTAAAAACCTCATCATTCAAATTTTGATAATCAAAAACAAATTCATTTATTGAAGCTCTTGTAGGTTCTTAGCCTTTATGCAAACTTTATAAACTCATCGAATTTAATTATATTTTGCTCAGTTAAGTGATTACTCCTGGCGTAGCACATTTTGGCAGAATTTGCAACAGCTTGCAAATAAGTTTCGAAGGGAAAATTATTATTGAGCGATTATGGGCCAAACTTTTAAGGCCATTAGTGTTGATTTATATTGTCTTAGAATGTATCAGTAATAACGTAGTTCAATTTAAAAGCTAAGAAACCCTTCAGATTTTCACAAAGTTTAATTTAATTGAGTTGAGAAGGCATTAAATAAAGTCTTTAAGTTTTTGAAAGTAATGTGATTTTATTTCTTGTAGTAATCATTTTGAAAATTGAATGGGTATTGAATTTTAATTGAATTTGTAATATTAGCAAGGAATTACTTTAAGTAATTGTTAAAAAATATTAGTTTAAATCTTTAAGAAACTGCATAAAATTAAAATTATCTTTCAGAGCTCTTCCCATAATAAATAGTACTCCTGGGATCACTAGTAAAATATCCTTTATCCCACATTATCCACTTATGCAGCTGAAGAGACTTAAGCGATCCATGTCAATGGTCAAGTGAAATCATAAACGATCTTCAGACACTTAAAGGCACTCCAAACCCTCCCTCATTTTTATTCTTTACCACTCTTACTTAAAATCACTATCAGAATATTTTTTATTTTTTTATACCCATAAAGGGTATTATAATTTTAGTCAAAAGCTTTGCAAGGAGTCATTTTCGATCTTATATTTTCTTTATCAGCTTCAACACCAGAGTTGAAATAGCCATTTTTGATAAAAAATGGTACATTTTTTTACAATTTATAATTATTAAAATTGTCAAAAATATACACCAATTTTTAAATCACTAATCAGATTTCTTAGCCTAATGAAATGAAAAAATAATGAATTGAAAAGCTGTCCAAATAGATCATTTCTATTTCTTGCTTATTTATAACAGATTTCCAGTTCGATCTCCTAAACCAATTAAAAACTGCAAGGGTACATTAACTTCGGTTTCCTTACTTCTTGCCTTAGCTTTTTTTTTGTGCCGATTATTATCCTCTCGAAGTTGAAATGGCAAACAAATAAAATTTTTAGCCAAACACTTGAGCTGACAGGGGGTTAAAGAAGGACCCTGGCTCATCAACTCCACTCATTCGCGTCATCGTGGATCTACGAAAGACCATATTTCCCTCAATCACTCAATCAATCAGCAGCTGGCTAAACCAATTGTAATCAGGCAGAGGGAAACTTAAATCCAACTTATTGAATGGCTAAATGCATTAGGCGAATGGATACCCGCACGGTGCCTGTGTTTCCTTCCCCAACCCAGCTGACAAATCATCATTTTCCCAGCATTCCCGGCAGTTGGTTAAATAGCTCTCTGGAATCGGAATCCAATAAAGCTGTCACATGTGACCAGCCATGAAGCTGGGCTCTTGTGGCGCATTTTGTTGTTTTGGTGTGAAAATCGAAAAGAAACTTCACATGTACACGCTGGTTATGCCCCTCCAACACCCCCTCCCAATCGACAATCTACCAAAAAAAAAGGGGGAAATAAACAAAAATAAAAAAAGGAACAAAGTTTCGTGCAAATCTTGTTTGTCCGTATGCAGAACTTAACAAATTTCCATAACATTCACACCACACAATGAAAACCGACGAGCAGAAAGAAATCCCCGGCTTGGGTGCGGATCCCAATGTCCATTTGGCTTTTACACAGAGAGAAAAGTAGGGTTAAAGAAATGGGTTAGAAATTTTGAATATCTAAGGCCTCCAAGTTGTCTTGAAACAGGTGCAGTTTTTAAATACAAATAATTATATTTTTTATTCATACAAAAAGATATTTGAAGAATTTATTATTAAAAAAGTTCAAAACAAATCATATTCTTTTATGTAATTATTTATATAAACAAAGGGGAACCTTAGAAATAAATTTAAAATATTTAAAAATAATATTTGTTAACCTTTTTGCCAGAAATCATTAATCAGGAGATGTATAAAGATTAAAGTGATATATATACAATATATAAACAGAAGATCACCTCAGAAATATATAAAAATATTTACAAATTATACTTTTCAACCTGTGCTCTATAAATCCAATAGTTATGAAATTTATGAAGATTATTTATACCGAATACATTATGTATAATTCCCTCTTAACGTAAGGAATTTCTTGTTTGCAAAAGTGTTAAAGGTTTCGTTTTTCCTTCACTTAACACCTTTTCTAAACGTATTCTTAATTTTATTACTTTTCAAAATAGGTTTAAAAAGATATGTTAACAATGGTTTTCTCTCTCTGTGAATCCCTTACCCCTCCTCACACCCGATATCTCCTTTTCAGGCTTCGCTCTGTTTTATTTGCCACGTCATTTTTTTCGGTTAACTTGCGGTTTATAGTCAGATGCCAGTATGCCAGCCTGTCTTGAAGTTGTATAACTTTTTGATGATTTTTTACCAAGCATTTTTATGGTTGTTGTTATTCGTGTTGTATATGTATTTTACCATATTTTTTGCTGTTGTTGTTCCGTTGATTTCTTGCTTAAGTAGACACCAAAATGTGAATAGCGCAACGAATCGTAGCAAGTATGCGCATCGCATCTGTCAGATATATATTTTTACTGGCTGCTTAGCGGGCCGGAGGAGTGTGTAGTTAGGATCGATGGACGGATGGATGGCTCGGCTGGATCGTGAGCTGGGCGGGAGGAGGCTGGAGACGGGTCTGCCTTGTTTTCACCTTAACCTAGCAACGGATCATAAAGGGGGGGAGGGAAAGGGGAGCGACTGCCGACTGCCGGCTGCCAATAATGCAATGGAGAGGCGTGATAATGCAGTTTAGTCACTGCTGCCGCAATCTCCAGTTGGGGGTGCTGGCTGAAGAAAGGCGAGGCGGGACGGGAGGACAACGCTCTTCGACTGTCGTTAGTCAGCACAGAGATGGGGGAAAAAATTCACGAACAAAAAAAATCAACGTTAGACGGAGCAGATCAGGTACACGAAGGAAAATGTGTGATATTTACAAGAGTTTTTAAGAATATGTTAAAATCAAGTACATTTCTATAACGAATGTTCTGAGATAGCTAATAATTTAAGTTGAGAATATTACTGCACCTTTTTGGGACTTATTTTTTAAGCTTATCATTAAATATAATCAATTTTGCAAGCAAGAAAATAAGTAAACAGTAAGTAAAATCTGTAAACATGGGGTTTTCCCTTAAAGACAAGTTAAATATTGTAAAGAAAAAGTTATTTAACAAATATTCTCATCCTCCTTAATCGTGTTAATTTTATGTATACATCCTAATCAGAATTTTTGCTTGGTTAAATTACATTTACTTAAGAAAACACAGTTACTTTGAATTCATTTCCCTTCAATGTTTTAACTTCAACAAAAGTCTAGAGTCTAGACCACTTTAGTTAACAAATGTGCCTAATCAATTATAATTCAATTCTTCAGTTTTTCAATGGTCAATCATCGTGCTTTTGTTGCTCTTTCAGTTTGTATTTTTTTTTTTTTTTTTTGCTAAATAACCGCCGCTGTTGTCAACGACAGATTTCAGTGATGCCTCGAATCAATCAAAATCAATCGAGCCAACGCCAAGTTATGGCCATGGAGAGTAACTAAATAGGGTTCTCCTCGCCATTCCTGGCTAATGGGCCGCCGCTGCCGCCAGCTGCTGCCTGTGTCCTGTCTCTGCTTCAGTCCCTGCCTCTGTGCCCCCTTTTTTCTCCCAGTGCAATCGATAGACGGCAATCAGCGCAGTCACAGCTACGTGGCCTCCGCCGTCTAACGGATTGAGTGACTGACTGCCGCCGCCTCAGCTGCAGTGGGGCGGGGAGAAACACCTAAAAAAAAGGGGGAGGTGAGGGGTCTTGGCCGCGGCTTAGATCTACGTGCAATATGCAGCACTTGGCACGATATTTTTCGCTGTTGGTTTTAAATCATTTAACTTGCCTAGGAGACGACGACTACGACGATGATGACGAGACTGCAAACTCCAAGCTACGACTACGACTCCGAGGAAGGCGCAAGACACTTAAAACGTGATCGAAAAATGATGTTGCCCCAACCGCAAGCTAGCTCCCCAAACACCCCAGCAGCCCAGCATCAAAAACAGACGGAGAAATAGAGTAATACTCTAGGCCTAGAAATATTGTGAAATAATTTTTTTAAACAATATAAGAGCTTAAGAGTAGCCCCAGTCTGCCCCTTAAATATTTAATTAAAATATTTTTCAAGCTCTAAATTTCCTCCTCGACAAATTCCAGTGCATTTTTTCTAACTTTTGGCCAGCGTTTTTGAGTTCTCTGAGCTCTAAAGTTCCTCCTGAGTCCTGAGTCCCCATCTGCATCTCAGCAATTCTGACAGTGCGGGGGAAATAAGGTCACGTGCAAAATATGTTCGTGGTGGTTTCGGCTTTGGACTTGGACTTGGACTGCTCCTCCTCAGATCCACAGCTCCCCAGAGATGTTAATGATTTGCAGCTCTCGACTCCAGACGCTGGACGGTCGGTCGGTCGGTCAGCGGCGGCAACAATTTTGCATATTTCGCCCGCTCCACCGAGATAGTGGGTAATATGCTCGTTAATGTGCCCGCTGCTCTCCCTTGGACCGGGGTTCAAAAACCAGGAAGTGACTCAACAACACAAAAAGCAACAGCCGCTGTGGAGGTGAAAAATATGACTTGGTTATTTATTGTTGAAGTGTTGCAGTGCAAAAGCGGAAAGGGGGCCTAAACTTCAGCTTTGGGTATTTAGACTGTGATTTATTTTGGCCAGCTCGGCGGGCGGTGCGAGCAAATCCAACACCGAAAATTGTATTGAACTGCAGCGAGAACGGGGTAACCACATACCACATGCATTACCCAGCCACCGAGCCAATCCATCGGCCTCAGACTACAATAAGCCATAATTATCAAATGCCAAACTGATCGGATTCGGTTTTGGCTTTGGGATGTTCTCTTCTCTCCTGGGAACTTGGAATACATACATATATATATTTCGGAGGCCAATTGCCAATGTCAGAGGTATCATAATTCATTAAAATTAGAGAAGATTTGGGTACACACGGGATTATTAATTGGGGGGCTAAGAAAAAAGGTTGCTTGAAGATGAAACTTCTCAACAAAGGTGGAGCGGATTAAGACACACGGATGCTAAGGATTTATTAATAAGAAATTAATTCATTAGCAAAGCCATTAGGAAAATTGGGGTAATTTGAAGTCGTTTGTGTTTAATTTTAAGACTCAAAGAACAATAAGTTAACGTTTTTAAATAGGTTGGAACATGTTAATATGTATTTAAGTAGATATTATCTAGTAACTCAAGTAAATGCAAACAGATTCTAAGGATTTATTAATCAGAAATTAATTAATTAACACCGACTAGGGAGATTTGAAGACATTTATATTAAATTTAAGACTCTCAAAACCATAATATTTATTTAAATAGATTTCGTGGGCAAATCTCTTAGACAATTAAATAATTAGTTCAAATACTCCCTCAATTTCTTCAGAAAAATTCCAGGAAATCATCAACTACATTAACTGGTTCTGAACCGTATCTCTCAAGACGGATATCCCGATTACGATACTCATTACTAATGAGATTTGAAAGACCTTTCAAAGTTTGACCTCAAATCGCCTTAAATATTTGAATAAATATCCCTCTCCTTCGATGGGGAAGCCTATGTAACCTGGAAGTCCTCGGCAATAGATAATCTCTCATGCTAATGCCTTCTCACGCCTCCTGTCTTCCCCACGATCCTCCGATGCTCCGAAAAAAAATTATATATCCACTGTCACATATCGCCTAGACCCTTCTCAATCAATTTCGATTGGTAACATAACTGCAGGCAAACACAAATCGAATGAGCGAGCAAACATCTAAGGTGCTCCGTGGCAATCCGACAATCGCTCGAGATCGAGGGGGTATCCGGGCATCGCGGTTCCTGCTCCAAATGCTGATCGCTGTCCGAATCGATAAAATGCACCGCGATCCGTGCGGCACACATCAAATTAGTTATTAATTGAAGTGGAAAGTTCTCAGAATGTGTACGCTCAGCGGGCGGTCAACGCGCATGCGTCTCGGACTGGGACCTGGAGTTGGACTTGGACGCAGTCGGAGTCGGGATTGGTATTGGGTTTTTCGGTGAGGAGGATACCAAGAGCTACCTCACCAGCATTCTACATCGTACCTGCCTGTTACTCGCGGGGTCTTCGTTCTCGTTTGTTCGCTGCCTTGTTAACCATTTAACCTGTTTTAGCCTGCACTTGGCGAAAAATATTGAGTAGCTCTTGGTTATAAACTGGATTGGGGTAGAAAGGGTAAATGTAAAAATATGATTGGTGTATTATGTACAAATAGAAGATTCATTAAACAAAATAATATTTAACAAAAGTTAATAACTTTGCCTTAAAACTTATTTTTATCTTTATAAGCCAAACTAATTGTAACCTTCTGAAACAATATCTTAACATTTTTTATCACTTTTCTTTAAAATATTTAATCGTAATTACGATAAATCAAATTTTTAAATAGAGCATTTAAAAATAAACGATCGAAAAAATTTAATAATATTCCAAAATTGGTAAATTTATAATCTCTTGTAAGGTTAAAATTTGAATAATAACGATTTATCGAAATTTCTATAAATAAAAATATTGTTAATCGAATTTGAAAAAAATTGGCTATCGAAAATATTGAAAAATATTCGCCAATTTATATGTAATTTGTGTGTTTTTGTTGTATCAAATTTTTGCATATAAGCAATATATTGCTTTTAACTTAAGAAATCGGTAAAATTTAAAAATATGCAAAATATTTTTCAAGCTATGTCCCTTTCCGATTATTTTAGAAAAATACAAAAAGCAGAATAAAGATATATCGCTCAAGGTTATAATATCGACTTATATACCGATTTTCGATTGAAATTTTGATAATTATTGATGAATAAAATTTGTTGTTATCCTTTATTCTTATAAAAAAAAATGGGAAATTACCTCATAATAATCTTAGCTCATTATCCAAAATAAGAAATATTTTCCCTGTACTAAAACTAGGACACTCACCTGCATTTTCTCCCCGTGCAACTTGCCTCCTTCACTCTCTTTTCGGCTAACCGCTTCGCTCGCTGTGAGCGCGCATTTAAATTTTCATTTATTATGGAAAATGCCAGGCGCATTTCTAATTTGAGTCATGTGACCAAAAACAGTTTTGTCCTAGTTGTCGCCCGTGTGCCAATAGCTCCTGCAAACCACAAAACGTTTTTGAACAATTGGTGAATGGCTGGCCATAAATCTTTTATTTCTTTGGAGCTCGACGCGGAGGGGCAGAGAGTGCGGAGTGCCGGGGGAAATCCATGAGAAAGTATGTGGGGAGCAGTAGCCGCTGTCTGCGGATCTGCAGGTCTGTTTGTTTGCCTGTCATTAGAAAGAGCCGAGTCGCGTTGGGAAAGAAAAGATCCCAATCCGAGCGTCGGATGGAGAGACACTAGACCGAAAGTCTACGCTCACTTGTGCTTCTTTAGATTGGACTCGAAACTCGGCTCAAGTGCACTTGTACGCCAAAACAAGCCACGTCACTTTGGCCACTCCACCGGCATTTCCCCTTACCATTTCCCCCACTGTCTTCTATATGCCACTGGTGGAGCAGCACCACCGCACCACTCGAATCCACTCCATGCAACTCACATGCGGCGTCATCATCGGCGAATGGCCATCACATCAAATCGCGAGGAGTTCCGAAATTACACGCCAAGAAATTATATAATTTGGTTGAATATTATTTGTAAATTAATTAGGGTAGAACTTGTGATACACCCTTTGAAGAGAATTCCATTGAAAAATATATTAAATTTATTTGTAGTTACCAAAAAGTGGTATTATCTCCCGTGAAACTCTTATTAGTAATTACAAAAGCTTCCCTAGAAACTCTCTCAAAAGATTCCCCTTATATTTATTGATTATTTCTTCCTGTGCAACTTCTCCATCTCTCTTTACCAAAGCTGAAAACAGTAACAACGAACGGGCAGCTTTTGGCTTTCACTCGACATCTCGTTAAGTGTCTTGTAAATGGCATTGTTTTCGTTTTTCATTCAAAAATGTGTGTGCGTCGTCTGCCATGGACCGGACAATGGCAATGTTTTTTCAGTTTCTCGAAGACGTTTAACAAAGTGCTGGCTGCATTGCCCTAGACCGTCATCATATTTGTCATAAACTTCATAAATGTTGTACCCTGGAAACTGGGGCCTCGCTGGTATCAGGTGTTCCATCTGAAACGTGTGGGGACGGACGCCAGATTTACATAATTATGTTTATCTATATGGCCGGCCTACATATATCAGCGAGCGGTTTCAAATCAAAATTTTATGCTGAATTATCATAAGACGGCCTGTATTAAGATACTAAGGCAGAGATCACTTGGCCATTATCATATAAATGGTGCACAATATTGATCAGCGAGGGATTTCACCAGAAATATGCATGTAATGGCTGAATCTTATCTCTGATGACGGTGATCGAGGGGCAGAGAGCAAGCTAAAGCGTGAAATCAAATGCAAAAGCTTATTTAAGAAATGTAAAATTAAATAAAAGGCAACCCAATACCCGTACTAAGGTTGGGTGTGTGGCGGAGATATCTATTAATTAAATTGCTATATATTTTTTGAAGCGAAAGTAATAGTTTGAAGCGTCGAAAGAGGACAATGAATATTTTATTAAGTTCTCTTACTATTTTATGATTAATATTTAAGTAATAATATTACCAATCTGTTTTTAATTTATTTCAGCGATCATTAATTCACAACACTGAAACAACTTATCGTAGATCAAGGTAGTAACCATCGAGAAAGGAAACTGTGAAATCAAGTGCAAAACCTTCGACGGATTGTGATTGATCTTGATTGATCGTTCGCCTGGAAAAAGATCATTTATTGCTGCCCTGTCGGCTCCCGAAAAGTTCATGACTCAAGGATCATCTATAATTTGCTTTCTAAAATATATATCCCCCTGTGATCGATGACAAGGTAGTGGATCGTCGGTCGTCGCTCGTCGCTCGTCGATCGCCGATCGTGTGTTGTGCCATTCATTGAGGCATTTAATTGTCATGCGACAAAATGCAAAAATCTTACAAGTAACTGCAGCCGGTGATCTGCGGTTCAAAAGACCACAGACATGACTCTCCCCGCTCTTCTGATCTTGAACATGACCGTGATCGAGGATCGGCATCGGGAATCGGCATCGGCATCGGCATCGACATCGCGATTTTGGTGATCGGTGATCGGTGCCTTGGCCTCCTTCATGACTTCCACTTTAAATGAGCTCGCATGTTGCAAGTGCCCCTTTGTAAGATACCCTTTTTTGGGTATGAGGAGGGACTTTAAAAATTAAATGAGTAATGTGAAAAATATAGCATTAATATTAAAATATTAAGAAATTTCCATATCGGAAATAAAAAGGGGGTATGTTCGTATTGAAAATATGTCGAATATGATTAAAACAAACACAGAAATGAATTTTATTAATTTATTTATATAATGTAGTGACCACCTTTTACGTATCTCATAAATTAATAATTGAATTTCAATCAAGACGCTATTGAAGTCTTCAGAAGTTATTGAATCCTACTTTAGTATTCTTTACATATTATATAAATTCAATAGTATTCTTTAGAAGCATCTCCAACTGCTTTAATATCCCAACTCAATTCCCAAATCACCCAATCTGCTATCTAGTTAAAGGGTAATCCCCTCTTCGACCTTCCCAGTCTACCTTTCTTTCGTGTCTTATTTTTTTTTTTAACTTTAGTTAACCCAGACTCTAATTCGAATTGGCGAACTGCATTGACTTGTCCGCTGACTTTTCATACATTCAATTCAATTAAACAAATTTCTGGTCGGTCGGTGGCTGCTGGCCCGCTCTCTCGCGAGCCAAACTTTTCTATTTGGCCCCAAAAAAATAGGTAAAAGAGTGCGGTAAGGGGGGAGGGAAAAACCAAACAAAAACAAACAAGACCCCGGCAACAAAGTGTTAAGACAAACGTGCAACGGTTTGGGGTCAGTACCATTCACTTTTGGCTCGTTTTAAACTGGAGTTAAGTGCTATTTGAGGTAAGAATTTCATTACGTACTCCGTACGTGTGCGCTTTGCGCCTTGGATTTTTTCTGTGACTGTGTCCCCGCCGTATTCCCGCTCTTTTTTGGATTTTGGGAGGGGAGCCAGACTTTCGGGAACTTCCCATAAGTAACCCAAAGTGAGCATTGCACACACTGGGGGAAAATGGGGGTGTAATATGTAGAATGGGATTGCCCTTTAATCTATGAGTTAAATGTATATAGTTTTATTTTCATTTTAAAGTTAAATTCCAAGAAATTTTCTTAATAATGTATTAAAAAGAACTGAAATTGAAAACAGCGGAATATCTGTAAACAAATTAAACTAGAATCTAGCTTATAATGAAAAGGCTTGAATAGTAAAAGTGAAAGAGGGAAATGCTTTCTAAGCTTCTAAAAAAAGTTAAACTAGGCATGAATATATCGTATTATATTGCATTTGAATTTTATCTAATCCTATAATCCTATTATTTGTTTAATTAGAAGTTAGGTTTCTTTTATAATTATTTCTTTAAAAATATGTGTATTGTTTCAACGACTTTGTTTTTTAAAGGAGATGAGGGAAAGTCGCCTGAACAATCATCTCTCTCTCAATACCAGAATAATGAGAAATATCTAGAAAATGTAACTATATTTCATACTCTCAATCTGCAAGCTATATATTCTAAATCTTTAAAGAGAAGTTTTCCTCAGTGGCCGATGGCAGAGATGCAACTCGGACTGCGACGACGACGACACGTTTGCATTTTGAAAAGTCACGACCCACTTAGCCAGCCATGAGTAACGTAACGCTAACGGACGGGACGGGATGGGACGCCACGGGGGAAGGCCAGGCAAATGGCCAGCGTCTAGTACTTGGCCAAGTGTTTGTTTTTCTATAAACAAATCGAATCGAGCTTGAGTCGAATGGCAGGGAATCGGAATCGGAACGCGACGATCTACTAACGAAGCAACCGAAACGCACCACGGTCCATTTCTATACAAAACCGATACAATTCAAGATCCCCATTGGATCTGTGTGAGTCACCTGGAGATGCGTTGATTAATTGCCCGGCTGACATCGGTTGTGGAACCGCAAAAAGCCAAAAAGCTCTAAAAGATCCAACTCCCAGGCCTGGGTAAAGTGAAATCTCGCACTGGCCCCCCTGTTTGTTCGTTTTTCAACAAACATTTTTCCTCAGCATCATCGGGCATTGGAGATCGTGTGAAGAAGAAAGTGAAGTTCACAGGCATCGACACAAAACCTTAACCGAAAAATAAACCTTTTTTATTTGTAAAGTAGTAACAACAATAGCTGATAAAACAAATACATTTGTCGCCTGGGAGAGAAATGTAAAGATGGTTATTCAAAACCAGCCTCAGACACAGACTTAAACTCAGCCTCAGCCTCGGCCGTGATTTATTTGCTTGTCCCCGGTCGCCAGAAAACATTGGCTGGGTTTAAACGATGCGGGAAATTCTAACAACAAAGCAACAGCAATTTGACGTTTAACCACAGACAAAGCCAGGGCTAGAGCCAAAGCCAAAGCCAAAGCCAAAATGCTCGTGACCGTTAGACAAATAATATTAAAAATCAGCCACGATGGCGGGGCCAAAATTAGAGAAATAGAGACATTGTCGCCGCGGCACAACATCATCAACAGCTATTGAAAGAGCCCCGAAAGCCGAGAGCCGAAAGCGAGTTCATTTACATTTACATATACCAAAAACCAAAAACCAAACCGAACTGAGCCCGATGATGATGGCCAAAAAGAAACCCATCAGCGAAGAAGACCGGGGAAGAGTTGTCGGTTCCTAAAACGCATTTTTCCACTGTCGCCGCTGCACGCACGCGCTCATAAATCAAAAGCCAACTTGTTTATAACTGAAAGCGATCAATTAAAACGTTAACGCAAAAAAGCCAAAGCCGAGAATCGGTGGAAAAAAGACACAAAACACAACAAGAAGACTGAACAAAAATATATGTATATAAAATTCAGCTGGGAAGATGAGAGCGTTGATCGTTGATCGCCGATCGCGATGCTTGATCGTGCCGAATTTGAAAACTGGCCAACGGATCTCTTGGCCAGGTTGGTTTTCTGTGCGTTCCGCCGGGCTGATTCTCCGATTCTGTGTAAAAAGCCCAGAAAAAAAAACACAAACGAAATGGAACAGGGGACTGGGTGAAGGGTATAGGGAGGCGGCACATTTAAGTAAATTCCACTTAAAAAGTTAAAGCTGTTAACTGCATTTCGGTGTCAACATTATGGCTAAATGAATTGGGTTTTATGGTCAGCATCGAAAGCTAATCAATTGTTCGGCCCGAATGAGTCAACATTGTCTCTCTTTCCCTTGATCGAAGCGAACAATTAAATGTGGGTAAAAGTCGGACATTCTGATTTTATGATTACTCAATGGTGGAGGATGATTAAGTTGCTTTAACAAATGGACAGGCTTAACGTGTGATTGAAGATATGCCTCTGGGGAGGGGTTTCAAGGGGACAATTTGAGGTAACTTTTAATGCAGTATATATACGATATTTAAGTATTTAATATTTAAGTATTTAAGACACTTTAAATGCCTTAAACTCTTGATAATTATCTCCCCCATCTAACGGCATAAAATCTGGTTAAAACATTTAAAATTGAGCTGCGGCCGAAACAAAATCATACCTTATCGGTCAGAGGCGTCTTGACCATCTACCAGACATGGGTAAAAGGTGGAGAAGGAGGAGTCTCCCCAAGAACCTTGAAGCAAGGCAGATCTCTGCGCACGATCACAAATTCCAGTTGCCCAATCGAGCGCTAAAACGTCGGGACAGGACGGAAGAGCGCCTCCTGTCGCAAGCTTTCTCTTTGCCCATTCGATGCTTATCGCTGGAAACTTGCAACACCCCGAAAAACAATGTTGTCTTATCAGCGCGGGGGGAGGGGGTTTTCCACAGGGGAAAGCACCTTGACAACACCCCTGCTAAGGCCGCGAAAATACTTACTATACTTACCCTTCGTATTCGCACTCATATCGCGCATTATCAATAATGTGCAATGCTACAGCTCATAAAATGCAGCCAGCGAAAATATTAAATATTTTACGCTGACCAAGAAGGACTGAAGTGAGTCCCAGCTCGGGATCTGCCGGGATCGGATCGGATCGGATGGCTTTTTGCCTTGATCAGGTGCCGCCAAGGTAGATCCCCAGCGAACACTTAGCAAAGCAAAGCTTGGACAACAGATGAGGGGCTCCTGCAAAAGCACTGAGCGAAAATCTATGCTTCAATTGATTTAAATTTCGTCTTATTTTCCTCTTCTTATTTAGCGGTGAATTTGTTAAGCCTAATTAGAAAGCAGACTTTAAAATTAAGCAGCTCTGTCAACACAAATTTCACGCCTTTTAAGAGCTGACTCAACTTTCTTTGTTTGCTTGCCAATCATTATTAATTTAACGATTTTGCTCATTTAGCATATTTACCAATGAATTAATTAAATGATGATGGGATTTATTAATGACATATTTGGATAAGGAATGTTATGAAGAATTTAAAAGATATATTACTCAAATTTACTGATTTGTAGAGCTTAGAAATCTTTATTGGAAAGTATTCAGAAAAAAAGGTTTTCATGATAACAAGTTTACTTTAAATAATAGTTATATTTCCTTAACTTTGTGTTTAAAATAAAGAAGATATATTTATCTTAGTCAAGAATACTTAATTTCGAATTTAAATATAATTGAATAATTAGAATTCTTGAATATATTCTTCTCCTTCGGAAATTCTTGAATATTTTTCTTTTTTAAATCCATATTTATTAATTTATAAGTTATCCATAATTCTCTCACTTTTTTCCTCTGTCCTGATGATGCTCAAGAAGATTCCCCCTGCTCACCCTCGATAACCAGGACGAAGACGATCCCGATGCGTGCGGTGCGATAAGCAGCCGATGCAAAACCATTAATTAGGAGCTGCAGATACCTGGTGTAGTGTGCAGTGTGTAGTGTGTGTACCTGTGGAAGTGCCCTCTCTCTCTCCCAGTATCGCTCTCTGTTCGGCGAAATTAAGGCTTTAATCGTGCATGAAAATACGTGAAACTTACGCGTCTTCGGGGACTTCCCCCTACTCCCTGCTCCCTCGCAGCCTCATCGTCGTCAGATGCAACGTGATCGCGATAAGATAAACTGCATACAAATTTGCTTTTATGCGGAGTCAGGCTTTTGGAGATCCTTCGGGAGCGGCATCTCGGGGAAGTGAAAATGATTATTATTATTTATGCAGGGTATCAAATATTCCCTCAACGCGTGTGTCAACGGGCCGGTGTCTGTCATTTATTTCAATGAAAACAATCAGCACTGAGTCCAGAGCCCAGGCCCAGAGCCCACTCTTGTGGGCTCATTAATCGGTCGGCAATATGTCAATGTCGCGGCACTACGTCGTATATATCTCCACCTTGGGTCCCCGCAAAACCAAGCTCTCCTTTGGCTGTCGATGTGCCTGATGGTGATGATGAGGATGATGATGAGAATGATGATGATGATGATAATGACGGGGTGGGTCGTCGACCATAAACCTAAACCCATTTTCCATTTGCAATTTCACAGTTGCATATGAGCGTTTGCAGCGCAAATTATCGTAGGTAACTGTAAAAAATTTATTAAATTAAAGGGTTCTAACCGAACGAAAATTACACTATTGACAAAAATAAAAGAAATATTAATAATAAAGTAAATAACTCTTGAGACAATATATATTTACAAGGAAATAATATAAAAGTTATATTGAAGATTTCCCTTTAAATAAAATTAAAGTAATTTCATTTAAAGTCAGATTAATCAATTAAATTATCCCCCCTCTTTATAAGCACATTTATACGGTTACTAAACTATTTATTTCCAGGCCATAAATCAAGTTAAATTCCCCGATTTCCAACTGTGAAAATACCAATTTTCCGACTAAAGCATGGCAATAGCCACAAAATGAAATACATGCCCGGCATGAAGAGTATTTCCACATGGCGAATTCCCCTCTACCCTCTAGCTGATTGTTTTATGCCTCTCCGTATGCCTCGAACCCCTCTCCGAATTGGCATTACCTCACCCTCATGATCCTCCCTCGTTCTCCTGGTCGAAAATCACCGGCGACTATCTCTTTGCATCTGCGTTGAAGCGCGAAAATTGCAAACCAATGTTGTTTTGACAATGTGCAATAATTTGTAGTCAATTTTATGTGTCTACCGTCGATTCGGTTGGTTCAGGTCCGCTTGTTTCGGAAAATCCGACCCTCCCTGCCCGGAGCGGGGCACAATTTATGGCTGGTAAATTAGCAAGAAATGGAAATTAAGAAAAATGTTGCTTTTATTGCAAACAGTTGTAGTCGTCTTCCAATAAAAGCATATTTATTTATACGCTGGGCCAGTGATCGGGAGGCCTGGAACATGGCATTGGGAACCTGAAAACTCACAGAGGGAACACAGACCAGGCCAGACCAGGCCAGACCCGGGTCTTTTACGACCCTCGATTCGTTGGGAGTCTAATGAGGCAAGTGGTGGGTGCAATGATTGGGTGGCTACCTAATTGACGGCCGCTGCACATGGGAAAAAATATATATTTGTGCCGCCTCCTAATGAGATTGCCTCTTCGAGTTTCCTTCTGTGTGTTGCCTTTTTCTCTCCCCCTCTCTGCATTTTTTCTTACCTCCTTTCCCTTTCAACCTTTGATAGATGGCCAAAAAGTTCAGACTGATGGCACTGGCATTAGCACTAAGCTTCAGCCGGGGCCAAGCACTTTGATTTGACTTTGGGCACCGAAAATCGAAAGAAAAAAATCCCCGAAACGAGAACCAGAGGATGCGAGAGCGAATAAAAAAGAAAAACTTCTAAAACTGCAGTCAGGGAAATTTTTGATGTAGGTTTTCGGCCAAGAAGCAAACCTGTGGAGGGAATAGGGGTTACAGGAGCGGTTTAAAGGCTCAAAGGGTTGCCTTTTTTTGGAATTAGAGCAGGGGTTAAAATTTATACAGAGAAAAAGAGTTGAAAAAATATAAAACATAATTATTAGTTGGATTGTAATACACTCTAGGGCTTTATTAGTTTCTTTGCCTATGAAATTATTAGTTTTAGGCTCATATTTTAATTAGAGAATACAGTAACTTTGATTATTTAATGCTTTTTATTTTTTGCTTTAATTAAACCATATAATTGTTATTTATAGGGTTCTCCAAAATATTTACTAAATAAAATTGATTCAAAAAATTTTCAAAAATTCAACCCCTGTTTAGGTTACCCTCCTGCTCCCAGCTCAGTTAAGGCCCAAGTTCTGCGAGGGCAATCTATAAATAAAAGGCATCTCTTTTGACACTAAACTGACTTGTAAACCGAAATATTTACGTCGACTTCTTTTCGCTGCGTATGCCAAATGACAGACGGAACCCTCCAAAGACGACCCCCCAGCCGAGGGTCGCAAGAAAAAATAAAAATACAAAAAAATACAGAAAGGAAGCCCCGACCCCAAACGGGCCTCTAAACTTTCCTTACCCGAAAGGAAACAACGTGAACAAAAAAATTCAATTGAAAGTTTGCCTCTTGGATTGGCGGTGTCTGCCCTCTCCTCCGGTTCCCACTTCAACTCATCCGTTACTTTGTAACAAATCCCACAGGCAAAATTGATAAAATAAAGGAAAAGGGGGAGGAAGAGATATATGTGGATGTGGGATGTGGCTGGAGATATATATATGCCAGCGGGTTCGAAGAAAGTAAAAGCAAAGAAAAGTTTTTAATATTTGACGTGTTTTTTTGCAAAACTTTTCTAGGTTTTCGTTTTTTGTTTCGAACCGCACATCGAGATGAGGGAAAAGAAAATATTGAAAAGGGTTCAGTCCGGGAGCTTGAACTGCTCTCCGCTGGTTAGGCCACAGACATGGACATGTGTGTATCCACCAGATACAATTTCCCCTGAATCCCATTCCCGAATCCCATGCACATCAAAGGCCGCTGCTGGGAACGAGCTGGCTTGCTAATGATTGATTGTAAAATTCGCTAATTTAAGCAATGCGAATTTATGTTTCGGCAGTGGGGGCCCCCATCAATTTTATTGCGCATTTAATTGATCATAAAAATTATTCATTCATCGGGAGCTGCTGCTCCGGCGAACTCGTTTCCAGCCAACTGTGGTGGGCCTCCTCATTGACTCTCATAAAGGCAGCATGAGCACACGATGGCCAGGCCAGCGATTTCAAAGATGAGATATACGACTGCCATATAGATATCTTTAAAATATGCATGGGAAGTAGTGGATATCGTCGCATAAATACCAAAGGCGCTGGCGGACGGGGTTTTTCTCTGTTTAAAATTAATTCAAATGAAGCAATCGTGGGATGTGTGTGAGTGTGTGGTGTATGTGTGTGTGTGTGGTGCGGGGTTGAGCTGACAAGTTTTTTAGAACCTCAGAGAGTGGTGAAATTATCAGGGGTTAATTAAATATTTCTTAAGGTATTTTATTTAAGAAGCAAACCCATAAAAATCAAGAAAAGTAAGAGGTAAAAGTAAGTATTTGAAAAAAAATATTTGGCCTTTTAGCTTTAATAAGTAAATTGATATTTTTACTTGATCTTATTTAGGAGTAAAACCATAAATATCTATAACAATCTGAGCTTTAATTTAATTTTAGAAATATATTTTGCCCTGGAAGCTGTATTAAGTAAATTAATAAAAAATATTAATGAGGACTGAAATAATTTCGAAATCAATACTGTAGCAATATTATAGTATGTTTATATTTATATATATTTACATATATAGTAGTATTTACTATTGTCAATTGCTTCAAATCTACATAATTGTTAAAAATTAAAATGAATAGCAAGCATGAAATAAATGCTTATTAAGTGGATTACAAAAAAAATTAATATAAAGTTTAAGCCTTTGCAAAATATACCTACATATCTCAACTGAATTGGTTTCTTATTAAATATTTGTTCTTTCGGCAATTGCGAAATATGTTTAATCTACTTTATTAAACTTTGTTTTAAATCAAATATTAATCGTTCTAAAGTGTTCCCTACTAACTCATAAAAAATAAATTTCATTTGACCTAAAAATATTCAAATATATATAAAATGTTTATCATTGTTTTAAAGTCAACTTCTCTCTCCCTGAATTTTTGCTATTTTTAAACTACAATCTTTCTTGCAGCCATCATGGCAAAGGCATTGGCCAAGCGCTTTTATTGTTTATCTTGCGGATTTTTTTCGGACGTAATAGAACACCACTCTGACATAAACAAAACCGGGGCTAAAACAAAACCCAATAGTGCTGTGAAAATGTACGGAAAGCACCAAGAAACCCGGCTGCTGGCATTGGAATTCGCAGTTCGTATCAAGAATCCATATCAAATGTCAAGGCGAGATAGTTTATGGCTTATCAGCGGCAGACGAAAAAATAACAATAATAATTCTGCAGGCTGTGGGAATGTGAATAAAAACTCAGAGTTTGTTTTGAATATTAATTTTTTGTCATTTATATATTTTTGTGTTTCGGTTTTTCTCTTCCTTTTTTTTACTCGTTGCTATAAACTAGAAAACATAAAGTTACAAAATAAAATACATAATACATATTCATTTATATATGTGTCCAATATTTACAACAAGCGGGGTAAATCTTAATAAAAAGTTATGCATATATATAGTACACATGTAATCAGTCGATTTATGTTTACAATTTTGCTTGATTCGTGTTGCAAATTGAATTTTGTATTAAATGTATACAGTCCATTTGTTTTTTAGTATATACAATATTTTGATAATTTTTATAGAATTAATATGGCTGTAAGTGGTAGGCGGGGCTGTGGTGGATTCGGATTCAATTTATTAACTTACGCAATAGACTAACTAATGAGGATAAGCTTAGGCCTAGACATAGGTTGGTAGGAAATTGGTAATGCGTCTTAATAAATTAATTAGCGCTTAATGCTAAAACAAAATATCACAATGAATAAACAGATTAACGTACGATTAACATTTAACTTATTTACATGCAACTCTTGTTTGTTTCTTTACTTTGTTAACTAGTTTTCTGGTTTCTTGCTTTTGGAATGCATTTTCAAATTGGCAAGACAGGGCAGCTGGAGATGGAGCATAGAGAATTGGCAAAGAGAGAGGGCGTAACACACAACCTGGCCGATTTTAATCGCCGAGAAGACCAAACTAATCTGTACGGCTCTGTTTTCCATTCTGTTGCTTTGCTGTAGTTTTCATGTTCCTCCTTTTCTGGCCTTGTCGATTTTGGCCAAAACACAATTTTTGGGGGCCGAAAAAACAGCACACACGTGCTGATCTCTCTCTCCTACGCTCGGAGACTTTCTCAGTTTTCAAGTTTTCTGCAGCAAGGTCAGCCAGCAGCTGCACTTTTCACTCTGGGAAATTCTGATTACCTTCCTCCTAATCTCTGACTAGCTGGAAAATGGAAAAGCCTTGGCGTGATCTCAGGAAATGTTTCTGGTATATTTTTTTCGCAACATCTTCTTTATCTTCTCAAATTAACTGGCTTTAATTGTGGGCTGTAAGTTGGTTTTATCAGAGTCAAATCCTCCTAACAATTGTTTTTCTTCTCACACACACACTCATGCAGAAAATGCTTCTATCTATTTTCCCTTTTCCCCCATTGACTAGCACATGTAATTGTGGCTCAAAAGGGGGGAAAATGTAGATAACAAAAAAAAAACCTAAAACAAAACCAATTTTAGAGCATGTCTGTAGACGGTCTGGGGTCTAACGTCTAAGGTCTGCTTTTTGTTACAATTTTCCTTTGCCCAGACATGAGCTCTGTGATGTTTTGCGTTGCCTCACATTCACAGTCACAGTCACAGATACAGCTACAGCTACAGCTGCTGCAGATACAGATACAGATACACGGGTGTATCTTCTACACACGTCGGGCTTGTTATAGCAAAATGCAGCAGTTAAGATGAACTAACGACTGAACGTTGCAAACAGGGAAAACGAGGGAAAAACAACGACAAAATAAAGGAGAAAAAGAAGGAGGAACGTAACGAAAAAAAAAGAAAATAGTAAAACCAAAGGAAATACTTTTGGGCCTGCGCTGCCTTTTGTTGCTGACTGACTGGTTGGTGTTGTGGCTACACAGAAATAAATCTAAGTAATTATCTTTTGCAAGTTTTTAAAATGTGAGAATATTAATTGGAAATTTTCTTTAAACTTTCTATTCAATATAGACATCCTGAATCTGGAAAATATCTTGTAGGTAGCCTGAATTATATAAAATTTCTTTCTCTGTAGCGGCTTCTCGGTGTGTTGCATGCAACATCAATTTTCTGAATCTAGCTGCGAGCCAGGAAACTGAAAATAGCTGGCCGTAAGAAAACAGAACAGGGCCAACAAAAAAAACAATTGCCTGGCTCGCCAGCTATTTTACTGTTGTCTTTTGTTGTTCTTGTTGTTGTGTTGTTGGTGTGCTGTTGTTGTGTTGTTGTTGTTGTTATTTCGGGTTCTTGGTTGCTGCCCAGTTCTTTCCCCACTCGATTTTTCTTTTACTTTTGCTATTTTAACATGTAACTAGGCTTTTATCGCTAAACGCTCGCATTTGCATATTGAATGCAATTCCCCTTTTTTTTTAGTTTTTTACTGAAACCCGAGGAAGTTAAACTTGTTTTCTAGTTTTTTTGAGGCTATCAAATGGTCTGCAGAATTTCTAGAATACCATTCATAACTCAACAAGATCGTTCAGCAGTCGGGCTTGTAATCTTTTTCTCTTTTTATGAAGTTATTAAAAGTTTCGATTGGAAAAAAATATTTTAAAATTAATAAGCTTCAAAATAAAGTTTAATAAACCATTTCAAACCATCTCCAGCTCTCCTGACCTTGTCTTTAAACCTTCTTTTAACCTCTACTTAACCCTAAACCCCACTCACATGTGCAGATTTCTAGAAGCCGGCGTTGGCTGTGTAGGCGGCAGGGGCAAACTCTGCTGTTGGATGCCACCCGCCAGGGGTATCATCTGGGGTACGGAGGGGTGGCTTCCACCACCACCCACTGAACCGCCGCCCATAAGCAAGGCCGCCTGCTGCTGCTGCGTAGTGTTGTTATTTCCGCGAAGTTGCTGCTGCTGCTGCTGTTGTTGCTGCTGCTGGTGCAACGATGGCTGCCGGCGGAAGCTGCCCGGCTGCTGGGGCGGCGGTGGCAACATGAACTGCTGCTGGTGGTGATGCACCTGGTGGGGAAGTGGCATCGCCTGCTGGTGGACATGATGGTGATGGTGATACGCCGCATGGTTGATCGGCACATGGCAACTCTGGCCTCCGGCGCCGTTGGTAGAGCGCTGCGACGACGACACATCCGGCAGGGCGAAGCGCAGCTTCTGCCAGAAGAGCTTGTCGCCCCACTGCAGATACGTGTTGGTCTTCAGATACAGGCGTAGATCCGGATCCAGTTCCTTCTGCGGCACCTCGCCCAGGACAATGACTATCAAGCGGCGACGTCGATCGCGCAGGACTGACTGGTGAGCGGACTTGAACTCGAAGCGGCACCACTCCGACTTGATGAAGTTCTCGCTGACCACCATGATCGTGCGACGGCTGCTGTCAATGGCCTGGACTATGGTCTCCGGGAGATATCCACCCACGGGGAAGTCCCGCTGATGCAGGCACAATTTGTATCGCTGAGCGCCCATCTCCAGCATGGGAGCCAGCTCCTCGTTCACGAACAACTCATCCTTCGAGGAGTAGGAGACGAAGGCATCGAAGAGCTTCTCCCGCTCGTTCTTGTCCACATCCTTCTGGGCATTGTAGAAGAGCCTCACGCCAAAGCGCGAGTGACACCAGACACGCATCTCCTGGCGGAAGATGAACACCAGCAGGGTGCAGATCATCACGAATATGAAGGCCGTCAGGATGGCCACCAGGATGGGAATGTAGTCCTGCTTCGGCGGCTGATTCAAGATCATTTTCGTGGAGGTGGCATTCGAGGCATTCTCGCCGCCAGCCTGCTCCGCAAAGTCATAGTTATTGTCGAGACCCAAGGGCAGCGTTTGGCTGCACTGCACCACCGGCAGGGACGTGGCCTCGGCGGACTGCGGATACAGCACCATCTGCTGGGTGTTGTTGCCACTGATCGAGTCGCACTTCATCTTCAGCTTGTCCTGCACGTACTCATGCCGGTTCATGTAGTCCCTCAGCTTGTCAATGAACTCGCAGTGGCAGCTCCAGGGATTCCCAGCCAGCCGGAGTTCGTTGAGGTAACTGGGCAGAAAATTCCACACGGCAAACGAGGTGATGGTATTGTGATCCAGTCGCAGGATCTTCAGGTGATACAGGTGCGTGAAGGTCAGAGTGTCAATGCTAGCAATGGCGTTGTGCTGCAGATACAGCTCCTGGAGATTGTCCAAGCCCTGGAACTCGTTGCCATTGAGAGCCTTTAGTTGATTACTCTGCAGCTGGAGCACTTCCAGTTCCAGCAGGCCGTAGAAGGTGCGATTGTGGAGCACCTCGATGCGGGAGTGATTCAAATGCAAGACCTTTAGACGCTTGCGACCGATGAAGGCATGACTCTGCAGCTCCCGGAAGTTGTTTCCATCCAAGTAGAGCTGCGTGGCATCCATGGGAATGTGCGAGGGCAAAGCCTGCTCGTAGGTGGCCCTGCTACAGTCCACAACATTCGAGGTCCAGGATTGATCGTGGTAACAGGAGCATCTATCCGGGCACTCCATCTTGCAGTCGCAGGCCTGGAAGTCACAGCAGTGGCACAAAGCGAAGCAGTGCGAGGCGTATTTGCACAGGAAGTCATCCGATCGGGCCTCGATCAGGGAGACATGCGAGGAGCCGCGGGCATAGGCCAAGCGGCAGTGGATCTGGTCCAGATCCATCAGCTGGGGCTGAGTGCGCGACTCCCGGTTCACCTTCTGCAGCCAATCCAGATTGCAGTCACACTCGTAGGCATTGTGGCCAATGTAGAACTCGGGGATCTCCCGATCCTCGGCTATGGGCGACAATCGCAGGGCATTGGGCTCCAGGGTGGTCAGGCTATTCCTCACCAGATCCACTCTGGTCAAATTGGGCTTCTTGAAGAAGGTGTATGGCTGGATCTTGGATATCTGGTTGTCGTTCAGGTAGAGCACCTCCACACTGTTTGGTATGGAGCTAGCTGTGATCTCCGTCAGCATATTGTAGCTGGCATCGAAGGTGCTCAGGCTGAGCTCGCTCTCGATCTCAAAGTAGTTGCCCAGCTGGGCAATCCTGTTGGCCCTCACATCCAGCCACTGCAGACCGATGGGAATGTGCGAGTAATCAAACTTCTCCAGGCGGTTGCCCGAGATATTCAGCCACACCAGGTTGGGCAGCTCGGTGAAGAGTCCAGCAATGGACTTCAACTGATTGCCATCTAGCCTGATGGCCTGCAGCTGGGTGTTCCTCTGCAGCGAACCCGCCTCAATAGTCTTCAGTTTGTTCCCAGACAGGTTGAGTATCTGCAGGGAGCTCATCCGGTCGAAGACTCCTCGCCGGATCTGTGTCAGCGAGTTCTCTGTCATCCTTAAACCATACAGATTCTCCAGCTGGGTGATGCTCGTATCCTCAATCTGGCTGATCATATTCTCGCCCACATCCAGGGTCTTGAGCAGGGGCACATGAGCCAAAGCCTCGGGCACTGTCTTCAGCTTGTTGTCATTCAAATGCAGATCCTGAAGGCGACTGCAGTTCATAAGGGACTTGTGGTCCAGCCTGGATATCCGGTTGAAGTCCAGGGAAAGCACCATCAGATTGTTCAGACCCTGCAGCGTGTTCTGCTCGATGGTGGAGATGCGATTGCGGGAGAGGATCAGGGTGTGCAGATTGGTTAAGTCCCCAAAGATTCCCGTTGGCAGTTGGTCAATGTAGTTGCCCTCCAGTTTGAGGATTTGCAGACTGGTCAGTGGCCTGAAGATGTGCGCCTCCAGGCGACTGATCTTGTTGGCCGACAGGTCGAGCATCATGAGACGCTTGAGACCCACAAAAGTGGCCGCATTGACCCACTGGGAGTTGAGTTCGTTGCTGGCCAAGTCCAGAATCAGAAGCTCCGCGAGGTCACTGAAGATGCCCGGGGCCAGGACATTGATGGAGTTATTCCTTAGATAGATCTCCTGCAGCTGCTTGGTCTCCGCGAAGAGTTCCGGCGGCAGCGAGGACAGGCGATTCGCCGACAGATCCACCACCTTCAGGGATAGCAGACCCTCAAAGGCGCGATCCGCCAGGAAGCTCATGCTGTTCTTGGCCATATTTAAATGGGTCAAGCGTCCCAGGGCCGACAACATGGCAGTGGGCAGGCTGACCATCTTATTCGCGCTGAGATCCAGACTCTGCAGAGTGGAGCCGCAGACGCGGGCCTTCCTGGAGCTCAGCGAGGCGCTGAAGTAGAAGTTGCTGATGTCCTGGATCTTGTTGTAGGAGGCATTGAGGTGCTGCAGCGATTTCAGCGGACAGACCATGCCATCCGGTATCAGCCAGATGTTGTTCAGGCTGAGATCCAGACGCTCCAGCTGCCGGAACTCCACGAAGCTGTTGGAGGCCATCTCCAGCGACATCGTCGACCAGTCGCCGTTGTGGGTGCGAATGGTGAGATTCCTCAGCTCCTGCAGGCCGCGGAAGGAGCCGTCGGTGAGGTTGCCCAGCTTGCAGTACTCGATGGTCAGGTCCCGGAGCTCCACCAGCGACCGGAAGCTGTCCGGACTGAGGCTGCTCTGGAAGAAGAGGGCATCGTTGCACTCCAGACGCAGGCGCACCGTATTGTGCGGCTGAATGACACTGAAGTTGGTGTTCTCCAGCTCCGAGTTGATGGTCCTCAGGTGGCACACCAGGGTGATGTCGTGCTCCCCGCCGCCGGACCAGCGGCACTCGTCGGGGGCCTGGTACAACACCGTCTTACTCAGAGCCGCCCCGAAGATGGGCATCACCCAGGTGGCAATGAGGACGTAGAGCATGTGACTGGTGGCCAGCATCTTGGCGATGCGGACTTGAAATGAGCTTCTTGCGGGGATTCGGGCGGGGGCTACGATCTTCTCTCGATTCGATCTCTCTCTCACACACACTCACACTTCCCTTTCTCCCGTCTCTATTTCTCGCCCATTTTTGTGCTTTGCGTTTTTATTTTGGATTTTTGGTTTCGAATTAAATTAAATTCACTTTTCACACATCACCACATATCAGATTTTGTAATGCTTAATGCCTTTTCTTTTTATCTAATACGATTTTCTTGTTTTTCCCGCTGGCTATTAATTTCTTTTTGGCTCTGCTTTTCAGCTTTTATGTTTCAATTTTTTCGATTTCTCGTCGGCTTTCTCAATATCTGTTTTAGTTTCGCGTTGACCGTAATCCAAGAGGGGGGTAGCGATAGCGCGTTTGATAAATTTCTGTGTTCTAAATTTTCTCGAGGCGATACTTCTGCCTTTTTTTACTATTTCTCTTTCGGGTCCGCTCAACGACAGTCGCGCGTCCGCTCAGTTTGAGGTCAATTTTAAAACTGATCGTGCTCCGTGCCGTTCAGCCAGCAGCAAGTGCCGCACTCAATCGAGTAGGTGGCCGTTGCAAGAGTGAGTGAGTATGGGTACACTGGCAAAAACAAAGCCTCTGTAATGAAATAAAATAGATGAGTTTAGAAATAAAGTAATTTTGTATTTTTTAGCACTTTAAAGACAGAAAATATTTATTTTGTAAGCACTGTAAACATAGAAATTCATCTAAACTGCAATGCCATTTATGTAAATGTAAGTGCATTTAAAAACATAATTTCCCTTCATATTTTAAGATAAATAAATATTTCATAATTCTCTAGTTTAATTTAATTTTTAGGTCCTTTATAATGAAATCCAAATTCCTTTTCTTTACTCAATAAATACTATATTAATTGGGACTTTCAGTGGATAATTACATTATCTTTATCTTAAAAATTACATACAGTTTTTTTTGTAGTTGTAAAATTGAATTAAAGGTTTTAATGCATAAAATCATTCAAATCTTAAAATATTATGCTAGGCAAAAATATAATTGTAACCTATATATAAACATAAACATAAACAAAAAGTACTCAATTTGTTTAATATTTTAATAGTATTTCAAAAATATTAATACATGTAAAGATATGTGTAATAATGAGTGAGAAAACAAAAAATTAAATATTTAGAATGGAGCACTGCTATTAACCCCTATTTTTCTCCCTGTGCAAGTGAGAGCAAACTGAGTGAAAACCCACTCGGTGAGCGAGCACCCATTGAGCACGCACACAGAACCGAGAACTAGAGCGAGAGATCGATGAGGCAAAGAGGATAAAGTAAACAAAGCTATGCAATGCAAACGCAAAACGCAAACGCAAAGCACGATAATAGCCCACAGTGCACAGTGGGTTGCACAGCAATATGCAGGTAGAATTGGAAACGAATGACAGATGCGAAATAAGGAAGTAAGATCGCGGGAGATGGTCGGCAGGTGAGTTTGGCTCACAGAAACATGTGTAATGTTTCAAGACCTTTCCGAATCTGCAACAGGGTCAAGACAGAAATTAGTCACATGATATGGTTGCAGATATAGATCAAAGGATCAAAGGGATCTGATAAAAAGAGTTTTTCCCTGGGGAAGCAGGACGATGGTGAAGTAATACTGAGAGAGAGCAAGTGGAACGCTATGATCCTCAACGATGACATTTTGAGGGGATTATTTACTAGTTTTGTAAAATTAGTTAATATTTTAGTAAAACATTAAGTTGATTTATTTAAGAGCTAGTTTTTATAAAAAAAGAAGATTAATATGCGGATACATAATATAACGAAATGGCATACTATCACGTATACGCCCTATGGTTTTAAGACTTAATTTGACATAAATAAATTGTAAATTCAGTTTCTACTTATATTTAAGTGTTACAAGACTGCCATTACATTTTTCCTATACGACTTCCGGTGCTAAGTTTCTAAACACAAATCGAATTAGCTAATAGAACCCGTAAAAAGCCTTGATTTTTATAACAAAAACTCTGCAAGCGCACCAGAGATCCTCCTCACCCACAGCCACCTGGCACCTTGCTGCTTTATGGGCCCACTGTGCGACACCATGGGCCGCGCCACCCCGCCGCCCTGCCTCCCCGCCTGTCGGTTCCGCTGAGCGTCAAAGCCGAGCAAGCAATTCCAATGAGACATTGACACTCGTCACACCGGTTAGACGAGTTTTCCGCTCGCTCTCTTTCGCTCAGCAAAAGATTCTACGGATTGAGTGAGTTTTCGTATTCAGCAAATGAGAGTTTTCAGCTCATAGAGAGCGATTTTATTTGCTGAATAAGCCGGAATTGAGTGCAAGTGGCTGATCTGCGGCTTTTCTTTGGTTCGCCACAAAAAGCGAACAGAAGAGAAAAAAAACTGCGGGGAATAATCATAAAAAATTATTGAAATCAATTGTTAATTCAGCCAATGTCAGTTTGATACAAACACACACACACACACACGAAGTCGAAGACAAAAAATTGACTGATTTTTCTTGATTTATGAGAGCAGCTTGAAGTTGTTGCTATTTCCACTTCTTTCGGACCGGCTGGCAATCGAGATTTCTTGAGGAGATCTCGGTCTGAGTTTGGGGCTTACTCATTACGACAAGGTGGCCATAAGGCACTGTGGCTCTGGCTCTGGCTCAGCCGCAGATGGAGTCTCTGAATCTCATATTTTTTCGCATGATCTCTGGCTTGGCATATGTTGTAACCGCACTTTCAAACTTTCCCAAAAAAAAACATATATATAAATCGCTGAAAGCGAGCAAAACGAATCGCAGAAGTGAGCTATAAAGATATATAGACCAGAACTTGAACAGTTAAGGTGGGAAGAATAAGAATATATATAAAAAATGTATTAAAATTATGCTGATTAGGGAATTGCAGTCTTCTTTGATTTATCTCTTTAGAATTGTATATAGTAAAAGTTTGATGTATATTCTTTCTATTCACTCCCTCGTATTATTATCCCTCAAATACTTCCTTCAAACTGACAAAATAAAACCCCTCGAGAGTTAAACCCTTGATTTGCTGTGATATTATTTCGATCGCAACTGTATATAGCTCTCCTGCAAGCTGTAGTTGTACCTGTCGACGCCCGTTGAGTCGACAGGTGCTGATTAACCAAACACATCCCAGGCGATGCGTATCAGTCAGCCAGTTAGCCAAGCAGCTTGTTTGGCCACGCCGGACTGGGATGGGATGTGAGATCTCTCCCTTTTCTCAGGAAAACCCGCACCCAAGCCTCCGTCTGAGCAAACTACAGGTAGCCTACAAATTGTGTTGAAAGTTGACCGTGCAAACATCGTCTTTCGGCTTGGAATTGGAATTGGGATTGGGATCGGGATCTCTGCGAGCTCATCCTTGGTCCTCAGGTAAACAGCAGCTCAACAGATTGGTTCGCCGGAGGAGGAGGAGGAGCGATATCTTTGGCTAGGATTTTGTTACAATCCTCGCTCAATTGTTTCTTCCTGCCCTGTCCCTTTCTTTCTTTCTTTCTTTCTTTCTCCCAGCTCCCTGTTCTTATGATTTTCTTTATCGCGTCAGATCGATCGATCAGGCCAGTTGGTGTAAGCCAGGAAGTGCCTGGGTATAGAAAGAATTGGCTTAGTCGTTCAAATTGCACAATATGTTGCAGTCCTGATACATAGGGGGAAATGCACTTGAAATTATTTATTTGGGATTTTATTTGAAATATAAATAATGATAGATTGAGCTGGTATTTAAACGTTTTTCATTCCTTTTTAATATTTTCTTTAGGTTTTTATTTATAATAATGATTGATTGTAGGTTCATCTGGTTCACCCTTTACAATCGTATTTTATTTTAAACTTTCTTTTATTTAATTTAATAAAAACTGTTTAAAGATTTTCTTATTCTTAAACATATATACCAGACTTTCTCTAACATTTTTCCTAGTGTACCCATCTCATACCTCTAAAGATTCCAGGATCTGTAACCGTATATGAGGGGCGGTCCTGCCGGCATTGATTTGATTTGATTAGATTAGTTGAGTGCCTGCAAGCGGAGCTGGGGGCAACATTTCCCTACGTTGACTGATCGTTCTCGATTCTCTTTCATTTTCATTTTCATTTGCGCAAATTATTTTTCTTTGTAATCGTTTCGCTTGTCTTGGGTTGCCAAAGACGTGTATGGCTTGGGTATCTGTATCTTGTGGGTGCTGGGCGCTTATGCGAGGCATTGCTCATTGGGTCACAGTCACATGAGTCACGGGCAATGATTCTTTTGTAGATACCCGAAGTGTATATATTTTTTTTTTACTTTGCGCCAGCTGCCGCTTGCGAAAATTTCGTCTGTTTTGTTGTCTTGTAATTGGAATTGCTTTTTTTATTATTTGTCCGGAGACAATGACCGCTTCGAGGGACGCCCCCGGTGAAGGGAGAATGGAAAACCCTTGAGTAAGGATTAGGATATTGAATTCCTTACATACATTTGTGGGCATCTCTTGGGAAGATCTTCTCCTAAAGGAACTTCCTGTTTTGCTTACATTACTCAAGGTTTATTGAAGTGATTGACGGGCTTGAGGAACAGGTGACAGGTGAGCTGAGCTTGCTTTCAATTGCGTAAAAAAACTATAGGGTAAGCTTAGATAATTTTATGAGCAGAAAAATAGTAAAGCAAATTTTACAAGAATAAAAAGATAAACTCAAAAACTCAATTTTAAATTATACAATGTTATAAAAGAGTAAAAACAATTTTACAGAAATGTATAAGATAAACTTAAGACCTCAATTTTATTTTATATAACTTTATGAGAGAGGAAATAGTAACACGAAATTATAGAAAAATTTATATGACAAACTTAGACATCAGTTTTAATTTATAAAATTTGATCAGAGGGAAAATAGTAAAAAACAACTAAAAAAAATGTTTAAAGATAAACTTAAGACCTCAAATTTAATTTATAAAATATATTCTTCTTTAGAAAAGAGGTCTTTACAATCCGAAACCTATTTCTTTCAATATTCCTCAGTCAATTCGGTACCCAAAACGCATCTCCCATTAATTCCCCAAGTCAGAAAATTTCCTTAACTCATTTCTGAGACTCGTTGTTACCGCTCTCAAGCCGCGAGGGCGTTGCAATTAAATTCCCGGGCGATGACATGTCACGGCAATCGGCGATGGCATCCGTCAAGTGTCAGCGGCGGCGGCGAGCTAAGAAATCCCGCTCAGCTGGGACTGGGTTCCGTTCCTGCTTGGGCACTGAATAAGTGTGTTTTATGTTGAATAAGTTGCCATTGTTCTTAATTATAACGCGTTGTCATGTGAGCTTGCCATTCATTCAGTCAGCCAGGCAGTCCCGCACTCAATTCCCTGGCGATCCATCTCAGCTGTTCTTTACGGCTTGACGCCTAATAAAAATTAATTTAATAATCTCCAACAGAGAGACGGAGAGACTCTGGGACTGGGACTGAGACTGAGACCGAGAGGCGGCCAGTGCGGGCGAGCAGTTAACGCTTATGTAAACAGAGTCGCCGAGGATGTGTGGATATCGCCGTCGTATCTGCTGTGCAAAACATATTAATTAGCATTTCCAATTTCGTATGCATATCTCTCTTAACTATCTCGTGATGCAACGCTGCACACACAAACGATGTGGCCGCCTTAACCCCTTGGTAGCCCCTTGGAAGATCGAAATAGACCCCCTCGTTTGGCCCTCGAATGGGGAATATACACACATTCGCGACGGTCAGCAGAGTTTTTCTTTTTCTGTTTTCTTTTTCTTTTTTTCATTCTTTCCCATTCATTCGGCTTCTCTTTAGTTTTTTGCAAGCCACTAAAGAACTTTGGCATTGCGTCTGGGCGACTTAACGAGAGCGTAAAAGCGAAAACATCAAAATAAATAGCTCAAAAAATTAACAAGACAGCGTCAGCAGCGACTGAGACGTCAGCGTTTCGTTCTTGATACCCTCTAAATGTATATAGGTAAGGGGTATTTAGGTGCGAATGATCAGCTTATTAGGAAAAGGTATTATGGGGTAGAACAAAATAATATACAGGAAAATATCTCTGCTCTAAAGCTCCTACGTGTGTCAATCTATAGCTAGGCAATAATGAATAAGATGCATAACGCGTCATTATTTCAAATAGCAACGAAGTAACAGTAAAGATCTCTTCTAAAAAGCTTCTCTATGTAACCATCTATATCTAGAGTATAAATACATTTGTTTTTGTACCGAAAAATATAATGAATAAAATACATAACGTGCTTTAATTTCTGGTAGCCACAAAAAAAGCCTCACTGACAATAAGGTTCCCTACTAAAAAAACCACAAATTAAATATCACCCATGTCCATCTATGTCTGAGCAAAAAAACATGTGTCCTCATTCATTAGTCCCACATTGTTCATAAATATTTCACTTTCATCCCCATTTATTGAGGGTACAAATAAAATATTTGCCACCTTTTTTACCCATGANAAAAAAAAAAAAAAACAAATTGGGTAAGAAATCTGGTTAATAGGTAAAAAACTGGCTACTCTTGGTCCAAGCAAACCCCGAGTCTGGGTCTGGAACTAAACCAGAGACCGAGACTACCGGTGGACAGGGGAGCAGCAGGGAGGGTCGGACTGGGCTGGGCCGGGTCTTGAGTGAGCTGAACTGACTGACAGACAGCCGCCGCCGCGGCAACTAATCGAAACGCGTTGCAGCTGCCTCCTCGTTCGGGTTTCTCGCAGTCAAAGTGGTTTGGTTGCCCAAGTTGTGGCACGATACACGCTCTCGGGAGGAGCTTATGCCTCGCTCGTAGCGTAGATATTTTTAGGCGCGAGTGTTTACCTACAACGCTCTCCAAAAACTTGGCAGCACGACAGGCTCTCGGGGAGAGACTGGAGGGAGGCGAGGATGTGGGGATCGACTTTGCGTTCCGACTGGACGCACATCAAAAAGGCCATAGACGACGTCAGACATGGACATGGACAAACAACAACAGAAGCAGCAGCAACAGCAGCACACACATACACTGCCACCACAGTGAGGTCCAATTGTATTGTGCCCGGGGCCCGACGAATTGAAAGGATATACTACGCAATGCTAGGAGGATGGCAGTTAGCAGTTAGCAGTAGTCCGTAGTCGGTAGTCGTTCGCCCGGGCAGACGAGCTCTATATAATTTGATGAACAAACAAGAGACAGGCAGACAACCTTGGACCGAGACATGCCCCGAACCCAGCTCCCGAGCTAATCATCTACATAGATGCACTGCGAAAAATAAATGACATGAGATGTAAGAGAGTTAGGGGAATGTATGCCAAGGAATGTGTTCTTTAAAAAGGTTTTGAAAGGTCTTAAAAAAATAACATGCACACTTCTTAAGACTTCTTATTTTCAAAAAGGCTCCAGCTTGCAGATCTAGACTTTTATTTATTTACCAAAGTCTTGAATATGTTGAAACAACCTAAGCTTTATTAAGATTTTTCGTTTACTTTCCTATTTTTCGGTTAATATTTTATACAGAAAATTAGCCTACACTGTTATATGCATAGTTAAAAAAAAGTATAAAAAAGCCTCAAGCTTGCATATCTAGATTTCTTCCTCATAACTAAGGTTAACCTAAAATGAATAAAGATAACTTAGAAAAAATTCTGCAAATATTCCCTTTTCGATCTTACTGTGGAATATCTTATATAATTCTTATATTTAATGACACAATTTATATATTATTTTCTTTAGTGTATTCTGTATGCAAAACCAGCCTTAAAGACTCGCCCTGCCTTTGGCCAACCCAGTTCATAATAATAATAAAAAAGAAACTACTTAAGTCCATCCAAATGGGCCTACAATTGACTCGATCTGACTGGGGCTGGGCCTCGGACCGATGCGAATTAGCATAAGCATAAGACCAAAAGTTGATTCATGCAATCCATTGGAATTAGTCAAATTATAACTCAACTGATTTTAATGGTGACTGGCAAATGACAGCCAACTTTGCGTTGCCTTAGCTCCATATATACAGATAGATATATATTTATATAGTTATCTGCTGGCCATTCATAAGTTCTCGCCATTCGCGACTCGTGCTTCGAGAAAAAAAAAAATGAAAAGAAAAAATGATAAAAAACTGAAAAGGAAGTTAAAACTGGGAGTGCGGAGAACAATGGCAAACATTGGGCTTCTGTGGGACGATGGACTGGAATTAGTCTCGCTGGGCTATAAATAATTCGCATTTTATTCAATTAGGTTGAATGGAAGGCTTACTATACTATATATATAAAGCTTTTTCATAGTTAGATGTGGACTTTTTGTGGCCAAGAAATCAGCTTAAATTAACTTCGTTTTCATTTAACAAAAGCAAACTAATCTGTGGACAAAAACACCTATTTTGGGTACATTTTAATCACTAAACTCACATATTACATCATTCAACTTAAATATTTTCAAAGTTATAAAAAGAAATTGAATGTTATTTAAAACTAAATTTAAAAAATCAAACCTTAAATCCATATAATTAAAAAATAAATTCCAGAGCACACTTTATTACCCAGTAATATTACCCAAATGGTCTTCTTTCCTTTCCCTTTAAAATATTTGATTAAAATACCGAACTAACCTTTTATTTATCTATCTTAAAGGTAAACCAGTATCAAAGAGTTCATGATAAATATACCTAATCTAACATTTAAATACAAATTTGAACAGGAATTTCTCATTATCAAAAGAGAGCCCCACTCGATCCCATAAACCTGGTTATCTTCCACCTACTTCGGATAAGACAACCTCCACAAACGCCAGTTTTATTCCAGTTTTATTCCAGTTTTATTAATGCTTCTCCCCTATATAGCCCTATATCTTCACTAATATGTCATCTATTTGCAACTAAATGCAATTAAAAAAGGCCACAAAGACAAAAGAGCGTCAAATCTATGGCGGGCGATAGGAATACTCCAAAATAAGGCGAAACAATCAACTGGAATCACATTTTAAAGTCGATCTCAAAGACTACTTGATGAGTGGTCAAAGTGAATCGAGATTGGGATCGGGGAGATTAAATTACCATGTTTCGAAGAGATCTGAGGTTTCTTTTCTCTCTGTTGCTAATTAAAAGCGAGTAAAACTCAAACGAAATAAAATAAATTCCCCCATGGGCTGGAATGGGAAAAAGGGTAATAATTTCACAGACATTTCACATAAATAACTTCAATCGAGAGCGCAGGCGACGACTCTCGAACGAACTTCTTCTAGGAATTCGGATCTCAGGGCCCACAAAGCAAACGTTTTTCTTGTTTTCTGGTCTTTTGTGGGGAGTGGAAACATCATTAACATGTCGTAGATACGCGATGAGATTTCGTTGTTCTTTTTTTTTCTTCCAGTCTTCAGTTTGGGTGTTGTAGGAGAGGATCCCTCTCTTTCTATTTTGTTTTATATCTAACTGATTAACAATCGACGAGTATTGTTGTTGCTGCTATCAGTCAGCCAAGGCGTTAAGGCCAAAATGTTGAACGTGGAACGTTGAGTGAGGTTGCCCCATAGCTCGTATATCTCGATCGCCGTTCGATCGCAGTCGTCGTCATCATCATCATCAGCTCGATCTCTCTGCTGCTCCGCCGTTTCGTGTGAAGCTGCATCAGCTGAAAAATTTTG
>JAEIHY010019189.1:0-22293 GCA_018904565.1 Drosophila tsacasi
TTTTTCAACAACACCAAAACATGTAACGACTTAGAAGTTTGTGGAAAGATTAATATTAAAGAGAAATCGTTGGAGAAGAGTAAGGAGGAATATTCAGAAATCAAGGTTAGATTTGCAGACATTTTAAGAGGGTATCAAGGGAAAGGATGGAACATAGTTTCCACAGATGCTTCTATCACTTCTTGGAAATGCCAAGTGGACGGAGACATTGTTTTAAAATAGAGACAAAATTATGCTAAATGACGTAAACCGCTCAGTCGAGTTGTTCCAACAGAAGATGGAGCTGTTGGATGAGACACTTACTCCATGGATGGTTCAGAAGTTCGAACAGTTGTGGGCCACCATGAAGCAGAGACGTTCGTTAGGCTCCCGGGGAGTGGGTGCCGGGCTCAGTGAGCAAACTTCTGCGCCGCGGCTGGCAGGCGACTTAATTTCCCATTGGGAAATATCGTCAGATTCTGAACTGCCGCCCACCTTTGATGGCACCCGTCCCTGCCCAGAATTTCAGCGCCTTCTAGATGACATGGCTGAAAAATACCGCTGGTCAGACAGGAAGAAGTGCAGGAAATTGTATTCCAGCCTGAGGGGTCGTGCCCAGCGTCTCCACGCCACTCTCCCGGAAGCCCCACTCTGCTAATATGAGGACACGACCGCAGCTATGCGCGACTACTTCAGCCTCTCGGGGCGGAGGTTGACAGCCAGCGAAGAAAGCACCAGTGAGCATCAGCTCACCCATTCCCTTCCCCGACGACGGCGCACCGGCCGCCGATTGCGTCTAGCAACGGAATCAATCCACTGTGACATCTCGCAGCATCTCTAAGCGCAGCTGCCGCCCCATAAGCAACCTGGCGCCCGACAGAGCCTTCCTACTCATGGAGTCGAAGCCGTCCTGGCCCCCGTGCTTGTGCCGTCGCCGCCCAACGAAAGAGCCGACTACTCACAGTGCCACAAGATTGCCGTCATGCCGGACGCCTCGCCACATCTTTACGCGCAGCCGCCGCCGCCGCCGCTCAAGGAACAACAAGGCACCCGCAGATCCTTCCTCCTCAGCGAGTTGAAGCCGTCCTGGCCCCCTTGTTTTCGCCGCCGCCGCCTAAAGAGAGTGCCAAGTCATTAACTCCAAACCATTTAATAATCAACTAGATTTGTTTTATTATTGCGAACCTTAATTCTATCGAGGAAGAAAGCTAAATTCGTCAAGCCTTACCTTATACACCCTTGCAGTTATAAAACTAACACTAATCAATGTAACAGATAAAAGTTGAGCCGTTTTCATAATATATTTGTTCTCTGGTCCACGTGGAAAAATGTAGAAATCAGAAGAAATTACCATATTTCGGAATCTATGTATGTTTTCTTCCCACACATAAGATATGGTGGTCTGATCAGGGCGGTCTCTATATACTAGTCGCAACAGAAAGAATACATTCCGCAAAGTTTTGATCAGATTGATCTAAAACTTAGAAGCTAGTTTGCAGTATTTTGAATAATATAATAATAATATTATAGACGCTAATCTATGTGAGATTTGGAATGCTGGGGCTTGTCCGCTGACGAGGAATCCGCCGATGGATGTTGCCGGCTGTTAATTCGATCCAACAGCTCACCTTTCCAACGCTCCTCTGGTACGCCTTTGGCCCAATCCGGAATCGTAACGTTCGGCAAGGTGATGGTGGACATGACTTTAAGGATCTGAAATTAAACAAAACGTTACTGCATCTCTCGCATAGATCCTTTTCATTCAGTAACCTGTTCTGTTCGTGTCTTATCTAGCTCCATTTGCAGTTCTTCGGGCCTGGGCTCATTCCACACTTGCCGCTCGATTTCCACATCCGCGGACTCTATCGGTGGCATATTGGGATCGCCGTGAGTAACCGGGGCCGTCATCAGGTCGATATCTTCGTCGTTTTCTGCAGCTGTGGCCGCCTCCGGTTCTCCAGAGGCAACGGCGGTGTCTGTCGCCTCATTACCCTCATCCATGGCCAATGGTTGGTAGCCATTGTATGCGTCAGTGTCGTCATCATCTTCGTCGCTCTGCGTGCCTATATGTGGATGGTCAACCGCCGGGGTTGGAAACATTTCGTGGCCAGGATCTGTAGGTAATTCGGGACCTCCCATCGTTGTTTTTGTATTTCAATTTTTTGACAATAACAATAATATCAGCCTGACCGAATCTATATCTATAGAAAATACCACCCGGTCACAAATAAATACCGAAAACTAAAATTTCAGTGAAGTATAATTTAATACCATTAGTATTTTTTGTTTTTAAATTATCAATCAAACCTACAAATTTACGTTAAATATTTGTATTCCTTTCTCTAACCAAAAATAGAAAACATCCTAATTTAATTTAATAATAGACTATTTATTATTCTGAGAATATGAAACACAATATTTATTCTTAAATATATTTGTTTCTTAAATGATTATTTTTACTGCATAGTCTTGTAAATGATTGCCAAGAAAATGATCTGTTTCCTTCAAAAGCCTACCTTTCCCCTAGAATATAAGTTTTAATTATCTGTTAATTCTGTAAATTGTTTATTACATTTTTAACAGAGTATCTAATTTTTTAACCGTTATTTGAAATTAATTGAATATAAAAATATATTTGAATACTATTCTCATGTGGAACTGGAATCTTAAGACATTTAATGAAGCTTAACTCAACTTAAATAACATTTTCAGTATCAGAATCCCAAAAATGAGCGTGCAATACTTTTGACAAGGATAATACACATATATTTTAATTAATACATATATCCAGAAGCAGGGGCCGTCGCAGCTGTGCTGCCTGCATCGGGAGCACTACCCACTTTCTGCAGAGGCACTATTGTAGACTTAATATCCCTATTTGAGGTTTTTCGCAGCTCAGTAGCCGCGTGCTGAAGCTGCATGGTGCACTCGTTGCTGGCTCCGTTCAGGCTGAGATGCGCGCACTCCTTCTCCAAGAGCATGGCCAAGGCCTCGAGCAGCTCGACGAATCCCAGGGCCAAGGCGGCCCGCCGAATTCGATTGAGCTCCTTGTAGAAATTCTGCGTCTTGTCCGGCATTTTCTTGGCATGCCGAAGAACCTTCTGGACGTCCGACTGTAGGCTTGCCTGTCGTATCCACACGACACTGCTCTGGGAATAGGAGCGCCGATCGGCGCGCACCGGAAAGCTGGCCGATTCGCCTGGGGCCAGGTCCTCGGGGAACCCCAGCAATTCTAAGTCACCAATCCACGGTATTACATTCGTGCCCGGCGGAAGTATGTTAAGCATCAAGTTTGACTTTTTCTTCGTGTCGGTGAAAGCATAGATAAATCCGTACCATTTATCTGACACTTGCACTAGGGCTGCCATGTTCTCCAGCTTGAGAGCACCGTGAAGGAGGACGCATAGGTTTTCCCTTTGCTGCTCTGTCTGCGGGCCTGAGGGATGTTTCACGACAATGGTTACATCCGCATCATCGCCACTCTCTTCGGTATCCTTTGGATCTTTGGCGTAAAAATCCCGTATATCCGTTTCCAGCTTCTCCAACTCGTAGTTCGGATTGTTGGTGTCCAGGCTGAGCTTCGGTGGCTTGGCGGCAGCAGGCGGGCCTCCTGACCGGCGACTTCCTCCACCCTTCTCACGCTCCACCTTCGGCAGCACCCAATGGCGGCTCAGGGTGGCCGGGGAACCGATATCGGAGAGGGCGAGGAATCCGCACACCTCTATCCGTTGATCGATGTGTCGGAGGGTAGGTTCCCGGCCAAAGACCGGCGACGGCTGTTCATAGGGAGCGGTGGGTGGCCAGAGCAGGACGGGCGCCTCCATGCGGAAGTAGCTGCCGCATCTAAGAGTTACCTCCGTGGACTTGTAGCAACTCTCGCACAGACGCTCTATGAGCTCGAAAACGGTGGTGCGTCCTAGTTCACTCTTGTGACTGGGATTCGGGTTGGCATTCGGATTACCTTCAACCGCTTCTGCGTTCTTCGCCGGCTTGGTCATGAAGAGCTGACCTAAAAAGGTATCCTTGAGATATCGATCCGCATTTCAAATGCCAGCATCCCGGCACTCACCCTTCAATCCGGCCTTGTCCAGCAGCTGCTGATACACAGCCAGTCCTTTGGTGAAGTAGTGGTCGCCATGCAGTCCCAGGCAGATAAAGTTCACGTTGTAGTTGGCCAGCGTTTTCAGCCAGGCGAAGTCTGAGTCTGCATCGTTGCTGGCAATGGCATCCAGGAATCCAGAGACCGAGGTGCTGCCAAAGCCGAGACCGCAGTCTGTAAACACCACCAGCTGCAGGATGTTCTGGGAGCCCCAGGTGGACATTATGGAGACGGACGCCTTGAGCATGCTCATCAGGCAGGCCTTGTCCACGGCCTCCACCTTCTTCACCGCCTGTCGAATCTGATCGTAGTCCCTGGTAAAGTCCACCTTCAGTTCCGCCGTGGTTGTGTATGAGAGCAGAGCCAGGTGCTCCAGCTTGCCCGCCGTCGACAGATTGTCCAGCAGGTGCTGGATGCCTTTGATGGCCAGCGATTGATAGGTGTGCTCATTTCTTCCTGGAACGGGACGCAGCATAGAAAGCGATGCATCTAGTGCTATCAAGGTGGGCATCTCGGAGTCTTTTAAAATTGAATTTTTATGTTGGTTTTTAATGTTTTATTTTTGTTTTGTTTTTTTTTCTTCTTCTTTCGCTCCAGCTGAAATGCCATTCACCTTGCTGCACATATCTATGTTCCACGCGAATGGAAGTCACTGAGTTGGCGCAAGTTTTAAATCTGAACTTAATTTCAAATAAATCAGTTCCAGAACCTAACATTTGAGGCCCACCCATGGCACCAACAAATCGAACTACTATATCATAAAACTTCCATAGGAACAATCGGGGAAAAAATTATAACTTCTATGTTTTTCAAAATATTTTTATATATTTTGAAACAATCCTTTAATGTAGAGGAAAATGGAAAACTATGAATGTTTTATATATGTTCATACACATATCCAAATTGTAAGTGAATACAGTATATGGTCAAGTAAAGTCTAAAGTAGATCGGACTTATAATTCTGCAGAGTCTTGGAGTCTAAAGTCTACTTTTGTGTTTAAAATAAAGAACATTTAATTTATCCCGCGGATCAGTCAATTGTATTTTTTACCAAAATTTCCAGTGATTTTTTCCTGGACTCTGCTTGATTGATATATCTGGAGTTGGCGCCTGTATAAATTAAATTAAATTGGGGCCGCTGGGCTTCTCAATAAATCGATTTGAGATGCATCCTATTCGAAACTTTAATTGTCTTGATTTCGCCGCAAAAGTATCTAAAGTTCGGCACCCATATCATTTGTTTGCATTGTTTGCACCCAATGGTTTTGTATTAGAATAAATTGAATTTTGATTTGAAGGCACCACCCCGACTGGGTGCGATGCGGGAACTCATCACCATCTCATCTCGCTTTTAATTACATTTTATTAAAAACATATACGAGCGATGCCGCGACGCCGCTACGCCGCTATTCTCTCCAGCCGCTGAGAAAAGTGCAGAGTGGAGAGAGTGGCATACGGATCGGATCCACATCCCCTCCGGACTAGGCGCAAGAATCATTCATCGCTCTGAACTCGAGCAGTGAGGACGTTCAGAAATAGTGCTTCGAACTTAAACCAAAGTGCTCCCTCCCAGTGCTTGTGCCCGATTCAACTCCAAAAATATATAACATTTAATAGAAAAGTGAGTACATTTCTTAATTAACTACAACTAAGAACCTAATTAAATAAGAAATATATGTAAACCCAACGACGATCACAATTTATCAACCTTTAACCCAAGCCAGCGTCCTTATCAATAAACAAAGTAGGTTCAGGTTCTCGCTCTCTATCTATTATATATAAAGGCATTTTCAATTCATCACTCATTAACTCGGGCAGTGGATGTGCCTTTTTTTGAGCTCGTAAATTTCATTTCGCATATTTCTGACCCAATTTCCCGAATGCATCACTTCCTCTCCCTTTGAAAGGAGAATCTGGCACATGCAGTTGACCAGTGGATACTTTGCGTCATTTGTTTATCGCTGCAAGAACAATATCGACGATTATACGGCTCTATATATATTCAGCGAGGTCTAGCTGCACAATGGACAAGGAGCCAATTTGCTTTGTTTGCAGTTGTTTCTGTTGCAAATCAGCGCCAGTTCTTTATTATTTGTTTGCACCCCCATAAAGACGGCACATCAATTTCGGTTTGTTTATTAGTTCATAGTTATTTGTTATAAACAAAATGTTGATGTAATTCGTAAGGAGGAAACACCTCTGAACAAACAACCGACCGATTGCAACTGGAGGCAAACGACGCCATTGCCATTCCATTCCAATTTATATCTATCCCGTTCGATTATCCACAGATCACGCATCGGATTTGCCTGGCAGCATCCCAATTAAAGATCGGAAACGCACTGCACTACACGCACCATGGGCGAGGGTAGTCGGACACTCCAATTAGTATTCCTGACTCTAATTGCAGTCGCTCAATGGCAGGCAATTGCGGCTGGGCCAGTCACGTAAGTAAACTAGATCTACCGACTCAGCTACTACATTTGGCCCAGTTCCTTAATATACAAAATAGATGGCTTTCTAAATACATAAGATCAACCCTAGAGCCCTAGATCTGCTGCTAGCGAAATCCAATATTCTAAATATTCCACAAAAGCCTTTATTTTTTAATATCCTTAACCAGTTCACTTTAAAATACAATAATCTCTATACTGATACCCCGATTTCCTTTCCCCCATGTATTCCCTCATATGAATTGTTTTATGCAAAGTTCTGTTGAAATCGAGGGAAAATGCATTCAAAAAGATCCCATCTAGATGTAAGGCCATTAAAATGAACAAGTTTTAAGAGTCCAATTACTTGGAGTGAGACACTCGGGATGGAAAACTATAAATCTGCGATTATATCTCTCATACGAGGGTGGTAATTGGATGCTCAAACTTTACAAGAGCTCGCCCTCACCCCAATCCCGCGATTCAAAGGAACCATGCACATTTCCTAGCTCTCCTCTTTTATGGTTTTCGAAGCATGTCACACATTCGTTCGCACTTGGCTCCAGCGCCAGTGTGTGGTTCCTATTCCTATCCTATCTGGCAGCTTCCACTGGGAGTTTTTAGCGAAATGTGTAAGACATCAAACTGACTGTTGTCGGTCGGCGCCTTGCCATCAGATGGGTGCATCAGCATCACATGCACAGCCTCATCTGCATCCACACTAATGACTAATGCCTTCAAAGGAAAGCCAAGATGTTGGCTGTTCCGCTTATTTGTTTGTTTATTTTCGGACTTGGGATGGGACCAGGCATGTTTTAGTGCACACTTCATGCAAATGGGACTGGGAACTGGGGAGGGTGCCTTGGAGTGGGAAAGAGCAGCATGTGTTGTCTGCTTCCCCTATATCCATGCTCTTTTCCGTCGGCACCGTCGTGCACTTCACCCAAACAGCTTTGGATTAGAAATAGGGTTCCTGACCCTTAGAGCCGAGCCACCACTACTTATCCGCATATCCATCCACGATCGCGATCGCGCCCCTCAATATTTATAGATGCACCGCAGTGATGGTGGTGGTCCCGTCCATTGCTCATCCCCCAGCCCCACTGCTGATGATTAATGATCTAGAGCGAGGCTAATTTTAAGAAAATTCCATGTCCCCCGACTCCTTGCAGCAACGAGGAACTGCGTGGCACCATCCAGTCGCTGATCTACTCCTACAACCAACTGGACAATAAGCTGGAGCGACATGAGCATCGCGAGCGCGCCCTCGGCGAGTTGCTGAAGAAGGCACTGCAATCGCTGCAGAAGGGCCAGAAGAGCTTGGAGCCGATCAATGGGATCTTTGGGCGCCTGGACGAGAGGGTCAGCCAAATAGAGACCATGCTCATAACAGTAAGTCATGCAATTAGGCCAATAGGTTTGAATCTTAACTTATGATATATATTATATAAGGTATTAAAAATGAAAACTCACTTTTAAAATCACCTTGAAGGGTGCTCTTGAAATCGCTTTAGATTTTAGAGTTTAAATATGCTGAGCATGCAATCGGCGGCCCCCATTTCAAATCCATAGAAAATTCTACATATATACAAAGTATTTCAAGTAACGTAAAGTATTTGAAATTTAAAACGGTTTTAGATGAGAAAGCACTACAATAACGTTGATATTTTCGTGGCTATGCCACAGGAGGATAATGTTAATTTCAAAAATGAAGTCCTAAATATTTAAAAAGTGTAATTTGTATAAACCAATATCATTAGCAAGAGGAAAAGTACAACACTCAGTCGGATCGATTCAGCCAGGCCACCGAGCACATGTTCAAGTGGATGCGCGAGAACGACGAGTGCTTTAAGAGACCACCGATCAGTTCCAAGCTGATCGCCGCTCCGGCTCCGGCCACCGCGTCCACCATTCCCAAGGAGTTCTTAGAGGAGCAGCAGCGAGTGAACAAACAGCTACTGGAGGAGATCAAGACGCTCTCAGCCAGCGTGGCCTTGCTAAAGGAGAGCAGCCAGAAGGCGGCTGTCCAGACCCAACAGAATTTCGACACCCTGCCCAAGGGCAAGGAGCTGCTTGCGCAAATCGAGGCCAAGCTCCAGCAGCACTCGGCGGCCACGGCGTCGGTGACTACCGCTGCTCCGCCCAAGAACGACGAGTTCGAGGCCCAGCTCCTAAATAGCCTGAAAAACTTGGAAGGAAAGGTGACGCAGTTAAGCGAGAGTGCTCAGCGTCCTGCTGCGCCCGTCGGACTGAACGAGAAGGATCGGTCCTACATCCAGGAGTTGAATAACGACACTCTAAATGCCCTCGCGCAGCTCAAGAACGATAATCTGGCGTCTCAAAAATCGGGTGGGTGCATACCCCTTTTTTATTTCAAGTCCTGAAAGCAATAACCTTTCCACTGTTTATTTGTCCCCTTTTTTTCTTCTCCCAAAGCCTTACGGGAGACCACGGAGCAACTGCAGCAGACGGAGGCCAACATCCAAGCGGACGTCCGCCAGCTTACCACTGACGTGGGAACTCTAAACAAGTACTTGACCGCGGCCAACGAGAGCAACAGCAAGCTTGCCGAGGGACTGGAGGCACTGGGTAAATTCAACAACATCATGATGACCAACTCGGAGGTGGTTCTGGATACACAACGCAAGGTGGAGTTCGGCACGCTGAATGTGGTGCAGCGCGTGGGTAAGCTGCTCGGGGAGCAGGTCACCCAACTGACCGAACTGCTCAAGGAGCGCTTCTCCGCGTTGGACGGAGCCATTGTGAGCACTCAGCAGGAGGCGAACAAGAACCTCAGCGGACTCCTGGACACGGAGCTGAGTCAGGTCTGGCATCGTATTGAGATCATGGCCGGCGAAATCAGTCAGAGCCGGGAAATGCTGGGCGTCATCCAGTCCGCTTCCGATGGGTACATCAACAGCACTTTGGCTACCATGATGGGACTGGGCGGCAAGGTGGAGGAGACTAAGAAGCACATGATCGACATGGACGAGAACCTCAACTACCTGCTGGGCAAGCTGTCGCTGATGTCGAGCGAGTTTGCCAACATCAAGAAGGGTCTTGCCGACTCCCTCGAGGATCTGCGCAACTCTTTCCATCTACTGCACGAGCGCATGCCCACGGGTCCCGGGCCCCACAACATTGACAAGAACAAGTATCTGACCGACGTCAGTCTGCTGTCCAAGCGCCATGTTGAGCCAGAGAGAGAGTAGGCGAGACCTGTAGCAGGAGCAGGAGCAAGAGACTCCCCCGAAACAAGCAAAATACAATACTCCTAACCATAGCCTCTAAGTCTGCCCACTTACATGTAAACATAACGATCTTAAATCCCAAAACACCTGCCCCGAATACATACACTTCATTATGAACAAATATAATCTTGTGGTTTACTCTTACGTGCTAGAGGAATTCCTGGCGATAATTTACATATAAGTAGTTAAGGTAACTAGTTAATATAAGGGCTCCACGGCCCACGGCTCCCTACTTGCCCCAGCGCTGTTCGCACCGCGAGTACTTGCACAGGATGCTGGCGAAAGTCTCCGCGTCAAAGTATCGGCCGCTGGGGTGCGTGTGGAACTCGGTGAAGCGCACATGCCAAGGCAGCAGGCCGAAGGTGCATGTCTGCCGCGCGAACACTATGCCCAGCTCCGGTTCGGGTGCCACAAAACCCAGTCTCTTGGTCAGCATGCCACTTATCTGCTCGGTGAGAGCTTCGCGCTTCTGGCTAAGTAGATTTTGGACCATCGACGTCTCCCTCTCCTCATACAGTTCCCGACAAACGTCGGCTATAAGGGCATGGCCGTCAGAGTCGCCAATTTGATAGAGCTGCAAGACGGAAAAGCAAACAGAAACTCAATTAGAAATTGATAAGACAGCGATTAGTTCCGGGAATTGGTTCAGATATGTACTCTTCCAGTGGGACTTTAAGTTTTATCGGGAATTAGAAGACCAACACGCTTTGCCGTATAGCCAAGGTGTCGTGAATTGGGATAATGTAAGCATTGAATATTACTATAAAATTTATTAAACAATTATAAGTTATAACAAAGAATGAGTCTTGTACTTTGACCAACAGGTTAAATAAAGGAACTATTGAAAATCAAAATCTTATCTCGCTTGTTGTTGGTTCGAATGAGAGTTGTAATGACTTGTTTATTTGGTAATCCAAACCTGATCTCGGTGTGTTCATAACACAAAAGGTTTTACTTTTTAGGTTGATTCTTAACATCTTTTTAAGATGACTCGAATTCTTTGTAATATAAATAACAATCAAATAAAATAATTAAAAAAAAAAAACAATTACGAAAAAAGTGACTACAAAAAGTGTAAATTAAATGAAGTTCCCAAAAGTTTTCGAACTTTGTTAATATTGTAAGTACACTTTATGTTTTTTCTTATATTTCAAGCAGAAAAAGGTAAAAAGGATCGAAAAGCTGTCAAAAAATATGCAACTAAATATTTAAAGTTAAAATATGATTATGAATCTATACTCAATCTCAAAATCAGTTTTTCAGGAATTATCTTTGATGCCATTTCAATTGATTTCAAATCAAAAAAGAATGAAAGAAACACAATGCATTTGCCTATCCTTCTTTCTTAGGGTATAACGACATTCGATCTCATCCCTGTACTCACTCTCTTGCCCCGTTATCAGTGCCCACTCTCACCTGTAACTGCTGCGGGAAATGCGAGCCGCTTGCACCGTTCGCATAACCATTGGTATGTTGTCCGTTTATTGACTCACTTTCCGGCTTGCTTGAACTTGGTGGCCACTTGAAGCATCTGCTGCTGCCTTCGTTGGCCGACCGACACAGCTCAGCTAGTTCAACAAAGCCCCTGTCCTTTGATCGCTTATCGTACACACTGACATGCTTGATGCCCACGTCCAGGGCGAAGTTAAAGATGCTCCTCAGGAGTAGCGCATCCACGTAGCTGTCGCTGGGCGAGATTACCAACACCAAATGCTGCGGCGTCTTGGTCAGCTGGGAGCGGCAGTCGGCGAGCACGCGCCGCTCATGCAGCTCACGTGCTGCGTCGCCGCGCCAGAGGTCATATGACCGTCGGGCCAGTGCATTTAGCCGGTCGCGGAGTTGCTGCAGCAGCTCGTAGCCGACGACCAGAATAAACAGCAGCTTGCCAAGCAGCAGGCAGAGAACCGTGATCATGCTGGCGGCGGCGGGCGGTGGAATGTGCGCTCTCTTCGGCTCGGAATCCGCTCCTGTTGCTTCTTCGGTTCCCCTTCGCAGTGTACACAAGCGAACATAACCTGCAAAAGGGATGCAGACTGTTAAAATCGAATCCAAGCGGAGCCACGGGCTCACCCACGGTTGTCCAGGGGCGGCTGTCGAAGTCCACAGTCACTCAGGGCGCGGGGTCATCGTGTTATCCAAGCGTATTTCGTTTTAACTTGCGCTCTCTCAGAAGTACGTGTTCCTCAGTGCGACCAGATGTTTCGTTTTAACTGATTGTTGATAATAAACCAAAATATGAATATATCGATATTTTTTCACGTTTGGTATTTCCAAAGTGCGTTGCGGAAAAGAATACACATTTGAATATAACAGACTGTCCAAATGTTTCAAACTATGGATGCCGCCAAGAACAATAATGTGCGGAAAATGCGAATTCAGGAGTTAGAATAGGAAATACAGTTCCCCTAATAAATTTGGTAGAGGCAAATACAATATTTTCGGAATGGGGCAATTAACTTAATGCTCTTAGGTAATGAGATAACTTTTAGTTTATAACCAAGATTTTATTTTGCGCTTACTGCTTTATGTTTAGGATACTCAGACACTCAGTTACCTTTCATCGCCACATTGCAGACTTTCGAGTTCTGAGTTTATTTATTATTGTTATTTTTGTTTTTACTTTGCTTTTATTTATTCTTCTCATTTACGAGAACAAACAAGAAGTGTATCAAATCTTAAACTATAACCTAACCAACAGTCATATAGACTGGAACAGTAAAAATTGCCCTGGGTTGGAAGGTCGGTGCGTTGCAGGCGATTTCGGTTGGAAACCCGGGTCAATACTCTTGCGAGAGGATTTGGGTGAGCAGAGAGTTTTGCATTGTAGGACGCTTTTTGCATGTCTATTTTACTGCTAAAATGCCGAGGTCCCTGTGGATGTTTTGGTTACGAACTGATAGTTCGCAGGATCCTTGATTGACCGCGCTGAATGATGTCTATGTTGGTTCTGCACGCGTTCCCCCAAAGCTGGGAGCCATACGTCCAGATTGGCTTAAGAGTGGAGTGGAGAGTAGAGCAGGACCTTGTAGTCCAGACACAAGGGCGATTTTGTTCGTTCATTTTAATGCGCCAGTCTGATAGCCACTTCTCGACTACCATGAGGTGGTTGGCAAGTTTGCTTGTTGCACGGATCGTAATGTCGGCAAAGGTGGATGTTGTTAGTCGGTCACTTGTGGGAGTTTATTAACACTGTAATTAACACTTTAACATGGGATTATTAACCCAGATACAGGGAAATGGGAGATGGCCACTTGTTGAGTGATCGGGTGGAAAGCCGCGGGCTTTTCCTTTCATCGCCATAGCGCTGACGTGGCCGAGATTCATCGATGATTGAGTCCTTTCGAGTGCAGAGGTTCTTCAAACAGTTAGTAACATAATTATTTACACACTTTTTAACACACGATTATTAACACAGATGTGCACGGGTGGAAGCTGCGGAGAGACTGAGGCCGCCGCGACGGGGCGCCTCTATTTATAGGTGTGAGAAAAGGAGAGAGAGATTGATCTAGAGCATAGTAGAGATAGAGATAGGTCGAGAGAAAAATAGATACATAGAGACAGAGAGAGAGAGAGAGAGAGAGTCAGATAGAGGGAGAGAATAATATATCGAGTCGGACGCGATATCTCTCGCAAACTCTAGCTCTATTTCTCAATTTATCTCTCTCTCTCTCAACTCTATCTAACTCGATGTCTTTCTCTTTATCTCTCTTAATATATGTCTCTCTCTTTTTCTCTATTTCCTTCTCCTTTTTTCCCACACCTATAAATAGAGGCGCCCCGTCGCGGCGGCCTCAGTCTCTCCGCGGCTTTCCACCCGTTGACATCTGTGTTAATAATCGTGTTTTAAAAAGTGTGTGAAGAACCTCTGCTCTCGAAAGGACTTAATCATCGATGAATCCCGGCCAAGTCTGCGGTGTGTGAAAGTATCCTCTACTGCGGGTAAGTCCGAACCAAAACTGTTATCACATATCCTTTATATAAAGCTGGTAGCCGGTAAGCATTTATCTTAATGTTAGTACCCGCTAAAGCAAAAAGTCAGAAAGTTCTTCTTCTTTTGTTCGATTCGTTTTTTTTAAATGGAGTTTTTGTGCTTTCAGAAAATTACAAATTTATACTTTTTGAGTTATTGTTCTTTTTTGAAAAGCGACGGTGCCAAAACATCGATAGTTAAAAATGTACATCGATGTTTTTACAATTTTCCAAAACATCGATGTATCGATGTTTCCATCGATGTTTTCCGCACCTCTATTTTGCAGGTCTGTTTCGCTATTGTTTTCGCCTTCTGCCTCTGCCTGTGTTCTCGCGAAGTGAAAATTTGATTCTTTGGAAAATCAAGCAACAAATAAGGTGAGTAATACTCACCAGCCGCTGTCCCTGTCGCACCATGGTTTATTTAAGCGGGGCTTTTATTGTAGTTTTTTTTTGCGAATATTATTTTCTGTAATTTGCCGGCCAAGCTGTCTGCTGAATATATTTTGGGCGGGGGCAGGTGGAGATGTCGGTGTCCTAGTGCCTGCGTGTATGTTTGTGTGTGCATGCTGTGGGTGTTCGTACTTGTGGTGGAAGAGAGACAAACGACGAGAGACAGCTGTGCTTTGGATTTAGATGTGATGGCTATTTTTGTGTGATTCATTTTGTTTGTAAAATTAAATTCCCACCACACACCCATACACACAAGGTCTCCTGTATATTCAGTGTATTTCTGACGATGATTTCATATCCCCGATTCCATGCCACAATTAATTGCCAGCAAGTGTATGCAAATTAACCCTTAGTTGCCCAGCGAATGCTGGAATATTCGCATTGGTTGTTAACCCTCCCGGTATGATAACATTATAACTACTCAGCTGTTGTGGCCATCTTTTGTTTTTGTTTGCTGACTCACACGCACACTCACACGCCCCTTCGCACACCGGCGCACAATAGTTTACGCAAGACCAAACCCAGTTGTTTGTGTTTGTGCCGATGATGACTCAAAAAGATGGCCAAAATACGCGCTATCAGCGTTAATAACAAATTCGTTGAGTGCCAGGAAAAGAGTACAGAGAGAGAGAGAGATTGCTAGTTATGTGGAAAAATAATTGGCCTTAAAAGGCAGTTGGTTTCAGTTTTCCATTAGCGCAGTAATTCGAACCCACTCATACACGCAGAAGATAACGGTAACTCAGCTGCAGACATTCAATCTCTGCCTTGCATTCTCGTTTTTTCTCCTTTTTTTTGCACGCAACCAACGCATCTGCCGCAACAGAAAAAACAAAAACAAGAACTAGTATTAGTGCCAGGCGAAAGTTGAATCTCGGCTTAGTTGCCATCTCCTCCTCTCCTGTTTCCTGCTGCATTTCCCACTCTTAATTGCCAGCCATTTGTTTTAAGCTACTTAAAGACAAAAACAACTTGTGTGTGCCGCCGGTGCAATAAACTCATTGGCATTGGCCGTAGTAAAGCAGAAAAAAGCATCTGCGCACACACTCTTTCAGAGAGTTTTCCCCCATTTTCCGCCAACTCAAAGTCGAAGCTTTCTCTTTATCGCTGCAAAGTGTGAAAGATTTGAAGCTTGCTCAAATCCTGCCGGCTCCAAATGCGAAATCCATTTTATTGCCACTCCGAGAGCTGGCCCCAAATGGTCAAGCGGCGCTTTACCCCAAAAAAGGCGAACGAATTTAAGTTCGAAGTAGTGACAGAGCTAACAGAGCTGCTGCTAACAGCGGGTTAGCAGCGGGACTCCTGTCAGAACTCCGAATGCGTACTCCGAATCCACCCCGTGGGCGTGCGCTTCGTTTAGGGTGTGTTCTTCAATAGTGTGTGTGTTCCTGTGCAAATCGCAATTGTGTGTCACTCAGCCCGCTGTTTAGGAGTCACTTGACCCAATTGGAAGTCCGGAACGATTCGTTTATTTCGCGGACCAACTTGTTTCCATTTCTCCTTCAATGTGTCGCCGCCGCCGCCACCGTCGCATCCGCAGTGATACACACACAGCCAAATGAGCAAGGAGTGGTCGCCACTCGGGCTCCACCTTTGCGGCTTCTGCCAGTGCCCGCTAACCGAATCCAAGCCCTTTGTATGGCTGCCAGTGTTGTGACCGCCGCCGCTTGAGCAGAGCTAAAGAAACGAACGAATCCACCAAAGAATGTCAATTACATAACGTGCTTGCTTCGTATTTAGAGTCTTTTGAGAGTCCCGCAGCAGGTTCCAAGAAAACAGTCGGCACCATGTTCTCCTGCTGTCGAGCGAATGCCAAGGCAGGCAAAAAGGATAAGGCCAGCAAGGACAAGGCGGAGGAGGGCGCAGAACCGCAGCAGGAGCTGGCCAACGAGAAGGGAGAGCCGCATTTAAATGGCAAACCAGAGAAGGAGCCGCTTAAAGAGCCACAAAGGGAGTCGCCGATGGCAGAAAAAACAACTGAAGCGGATAATCCGGCGAAGGAGGAAGAGGCACAGGCAAAGACCGACAGTACTGGTATTGACATATCCCTAAGTATATACACACTCCTCTCTCCACCTAGCTCAACAGCTGGCCAGAGAGCACTCGGCTTTCGTGTACTCTCCGGACGAGCCCCGGATCATTGCACATTTACTGCAGCTCCGACCAGGAGCTTTATTCTACTTCCTGTCTTTTCATTTTGAACTTATGTACTTCGAGTGGCTCTTGGTGCCTGCTTAAGTTCACTTTTTAGTTGGCTTCCACTGCACTTTCTGTACACTTTATATATCAAGGAATAGTGCCGATTCCGAGTTGATTAATGAGAAATAGCTAATGACATTACTCATACTACGTGAGTGTATTTATTTATTTTTATGAAATGATTAAACCGTGCCCATCGCTCAAAGTGTTCGCATGTAAGGTTGTACAGGGAAGGTCACTCATATAGAAATTTAAATCGAGGTTACGGTTTATTCAAGATATTTTTGAAATTTCTTGCCTTACGAAGTTTTAGCTCTAAAAATAAATTGTCTGAATATTTAAAAATAATTACCAATACAGCTTGATTATAAAGAAAAACACAAACAATACTAGCCTAATTCGAAAAAGATCGATTGAAAAAAAGACTTAATAGTTTTTTGATCACAATTGTGTTTATTAATATAATATTATTATATTGCATTGCATTGTATTATTATTATAAATAATTGCGCTATTCATAGTTGTAATTGAAATGCATTTTTAAATGCAATAAATTACACAAGTTACAGCCATGAGCGAACCAGGAAGCGAATAAAGCTAAGATAGCTAAGATTAATGTGAAGTAATCAACTCGAGTATCGGCGCTTTCCTTAATAATCGTTTGAGCCATTAAAGCCATCGTGTAAAGTAATCTTAAGCAACACTTCCACAGTCAATCCAACACCGTCTGAAGCGGCTGATAAAGCACCAACCTCAGCACCAGCCCCTGAAGCAGCTGCAGAGGCAGAAGCATTAGCCCGCTCCACGCACTCCTCTACATCCACGGCACCACCTGCTTCGATGACCAGCGCCGGGGCGGATGAGGAGGATGATGTAGTGGTGGCGGCAGTTACAGCGACCACACCGCCACCCCAGCCGCCACCTACGAAGAGCTGCCTTTCCAGGCACAACTCCACACACCAGTCGATCAAAAAGAAGGTGAACATCAGCAACCGGGCGGAGATCATTGAGCCGGAACCGCTGTCTCTGCTGGTGATTGCTAGCCAAAACCAGGGGTCGCTTCTGGACGACGACGAGGTGTTCTCCGACTCGCTGCCGCCTCCGAAGCGGGAGAGCATGTGTGCGCCGTACATCGAGGGGGATCTCGTGTCGGAAACACTGGCCTTTGCCCACGGACTGCCCTCTTGGTTCGACGACGAGCGACTTAACGAGATGTATGCTGCTTACTGGAGCGTTTTCTTAGGCCGGTTCTGGTTTCGCTACTTTATTATTCTATATCCGAAATGGATTTCTATAACCGGGGATCTCTAATCGGGGATCTAGGTAGTCGGTGAAATAAACATTCTGCAGAATGTGTTTGCTCAGATTCAAAATTATAAGTTTATTGTTTAAAATTTAGAAAATACGATAACACGCTTGTAAGTTTTAACTTTAACCCAAATCATTGAGCTCGGAATGTAATGCGAAACCAGAGCAGGCCTGTCGGTTTTTCCTCGCTTTCCGCTATACCCTCTCCTCTGACCTCGTTTCATGTCCAGCGGCTGCATTGAGCCACCGGTCACGCCGGTGGGACGCGACGAGCTGGAGCTGAAGCGCCAGCGCCTCTACACGGAGCTCCTGCGAGCCGCTCATGCGGCTGTGGAGCACAGCGTGGCCGTGCGGGGTATGACAGACTCGGAATGATTTTCTTTGGCTCACAGTTGTATAGTTATTTGTTACTTGGCCTGTTTTTAGTTTCCTTGGCAAATGAAGCAAGGCGCTGTGTGACTTTGTCCAAAGGATCACCTTCTCTGTCATGCTTTTCGTTAATTTTTTCTGTCATATTTGCATGTGGTTTTCCGTTTCCTTTGTCGACTTGTTGGGCTTAGGTTTCTACTTCTTTTTGTCATTCGCCACAGATCATCATCCCCACACTTGTGACTAGACTTGAAGTTTTAGTTTTGAAATATTTATGTGTGTAGTGAAGGACGCACGCTTTGGGGGCTATCACGCTGATGAATTCACCTCTTTAGATACTTTTATTCGTTGTTAAATTACATAAACTATGACAAGGCTTGTTAAAGTATTTATTAAATATTTCCTCTCTTTTTGCGCGTATTCTGGTGCAGATAACGAGCCGGAAGCCAAGCCCGCGGCTTCTGTCGAGCACTTGGAGAGCATTTGCGAACGTTTGGAGACCCTCGTTGACCGATTGGAACGGACTCTTACGCAGCAGTCGCAGCCTCTGCCGCTTGAACTACCCACGCCCATTCTCCCGCCCCCGCCACCCGAAGAAGTAGAGAAATCTCTGCCAGAAGCATTGCCAGACGTAGAAACACCACCACCACCTTCGCCGCCACCGCCGCCGCTTAACAGCAGCAACAACATGAGCGTAGCAGGATTCGAGGATATTGTGGCGGGTCCGCTGAGCCAATATCTGTCTCTCTCCGCCAAGATTGGCGGCGATGTCGCCCAGCACGCTGAGCTCGTGAAGAGCGCCTTTGGGTTGGTTATTTTTTCTCTCTTTTCTAAAATTTACCAAATAACTTGTCTAATTTTCGATTGCCGATGCACAGCTTTCAACTGCAGTACGTGACGCTGGCCACGCAGATTGCGCAGCCGGCGCAGCCCAAGCAGGCGGAACTGCTGAAGCCGACTTCGACGCAGATTAGCGCCATCCAGGACTTCCGCGAGAAGCACCGCTCCTCGCCCTTCTTTAACCACCTTTCGGCCATCAGCGAGAGCATCCCCGCCCTGGGCTGGGTGTGCGTGGAGAAGACCCCGGGTCCGTATGTGAAGGAAATGAACGACGCCGGACAGTTCTACACGAACCGCGTGCTGAAGGAGTGGAAGGAGAAGGATGTTAAGCACGTGGAATGGGCTCGCTCCTGGGTGCAGACGCTGTCCGAACTGCAGGCCTATATTCGCCAGCACCACACCACCGGTCTGGTTTGGTCCGGCAAGGGAGCTGCCCCCGCTGGAGGCGCCCCACCTCCGCCGCCACCCGGAGGCATGCCCCCTCCACCGCCGCCATTGGATCTGAGCGCCCTGAAGCTGGACAGCGCTGGAGACGATCGCAGCGCCCTCTTCGCTCAAATCAATCAAGGCGCCGACATCACCAAGAGTATGCGAACTTTGTGGTTAATTAATGGTAGAATTAGTTTTAATATTTTGTTTATACTCCCTTGCCAGACTTGAAGAAGGTCACCGGGGATATGCAGACCCACAAGAATCCCTCCCTGCGCACCGGACCGGCACCCTTTAAGTCGCCTGCCCAATACGGCGGAGGTTCGAGCAGCGCTCCCTCGGGCCCGGCTCCTGCCAAGCCTCCCGTGTTCGAGCGCGATGGCAAGAAGTGGATCATTGAGTACCAGAAGAACAACACCGGCCTGCGGGTGGAGAACGCCGAGATGAACAACGTTGTGTACATGTTCCGCTGCGAGGGCTCCACGCTGACCGTCAAGGGCAAGGTGAACAACATCGTGCTTGACTCGTGCAAGAAGTGCTCGCTGCTGTTCGACTCTGTGGTGGCCTCCGTGGAGTTCGTCAACTGCCAGAGCGTTCAGATGCAGGTGCTCGGGTCGGTGCCGACGGTTTCGATCGACAAGACCGACGGCTGCCAGATGTATCTGTCCAAGGATTCGCTGGGCGTGGAGATAATAAACTCGAAGTCCTCCGAGATGAACATCCTCTTGCCCGACGACAGTGGCGACTATGTGAGTTTCGGTTGCCTGTGTATTATTTGTGTGCATTATTTGCATCAATGTCTTTGTATTTTTCGTTGCAGAACGAGTTGGCCTTACCGGAGCAGTACAAGACCACTATTGTCGGCAAGACCCTAAAGACTGTGTGCGTGGACAGCCTCGGCTAATGTGGTGGTTGCCCATGCCAGGGATCCAATCCGCCGTCGCTTCTCCTCCAACCATAATCGGAAACAACAACAACAGCATTAGCCAGTCAGCAGCAATGATAAATGTATTTAATCTTAAGCGCAAACTTTTCATACTTTCGAGATTCTGATCAAACTTTTCTTACCGAAACCCTGATTGTATTAATGACGATTTGCCAAAACTTTTGCTAATCTGGCTAAGTGGGAAGAGTATTTAAATAATTTATTTCTATGGAAATCCGACGCCCACGAAAACAAAAACAAAAAAAACATCAAAAAACCAACCCAATGTATTTATATATATCGAGAGTGTGTTTAATTAAACGGAGAGCATGGAATTCGATCTTTTAAGCAGACCCACTACTCGATCATCAGAAGTAACTCTCTTTTTATATTCTATTTAAATAAAATTTAAACATTTTTTATCAGATAATTGAATGGCGAAATTGTTTCTGTTAACTAAACTGGCTTTCCTCGTATTTTCTGTCTGGTTCTTGGCTTAAATTCCTCTTTGGTGCACGTCCTTAATGCTAGCCAGTTGCTTTCCTCGAACGAAATTCGGGCACCCTCCACAGTTTGTTGAAAAGCAGTTCACTTAATTCGCAAATTTTGTTGCTTTTTAATTAAAATAAGAGGTCGGCGTATTTTTTATCAGATAAAAAACATGAGAACTCGATTTATTGCTACGTACATTTACAATTTCTTTAATATAGCCAAGCTCAGAATGAGAGTGTCGGGGTTAGGAATGGCTGGCGGCTAATACTGGGGACCCTAGATCTTCTTGTACTCAATCCGTTCCACCTTCACCTCGTCGCCGATCAGCTGGTACACGTACGTGACCACTGTGGTGCTCTGGATGTCCATTAGGACGAAAGAGGGCACCACATTGCTGTCCAGCGGATTGAAGGCTCCGGTGGCCGAGCCCGGGTTGATGTAGAACTTGTTGCCATGCTCGTACGCCTCGAACTTGTACGTATGCCCCGTGATCAGGATGTCAACGTCAAGCTGCCGCTGGATCAGTGCCAGTGCCTCTGGGTCGCCCCGCGGCACCACTTGGTGGCCGTGGCACAGACCGATCCGAAATTGGCCCACGGTGACCACCTTCTGTTCCGGGTAGCTCAGATTCTCGTCAAAGTCGCCGCGCACAATGTGCACGTCATTGGCCAGCGACTTGAGGTAATCGTAGGATTCCTTGGTGCAGATGTTGCCGGTGGCCAGGATGTGGTGGATGCGGCCCGGCACCAGCAGCTTCTTGAACTTGGCCGGTAAGCTGCTGCAGCGGTGCGGGATATGCAGGTCACCGAGTACCAGAACCAGCATGGTGGAGTCCTTTATTGCCGTTTGTTTTGTTTCCCAAAATAAAAGAATTGTGAAACGCCCAGCAATCAGCCGATAGGTGTCGTGAGTCTATCGATAGATAGAGGTGACACATTCTTGAGTTGAAGGGAGCTTGAAGCGCGGCGGGAGTTTTAAATTTCGAAAATATTACATTTAGATTGCGTTTCCAAATTTGCATACTTAATATGTGTCCTATACGGCTAAATGACATGACTAACAAAAAATATCGGCTTTGGAAGCAGCATTTCCACATAAACTCAACTACACGCGAAGTAAAAACAATTCAAAAGTTTCTAAGTTTCTAATATACAAAATGTCTGTATATGTATGTTTATAAACTTTTATCGTTATTTGGTCTGTTATTGGTGTACTTCTTTTTACTAATCGTTCGACTTATAAAGGATGTGTGGCGCCCAGACTAAAGCCCAGTCTGGCAACACGGCGTAAACAAGTACTAACGCCAAGACCTTTCCTGGAGGACGATATCTTCTGATATCGTCAGACTGGCCACTCTCGACTTTTAGCTTCGCCGCGCAACAAGCTTACGGCACTAAGTTAACATTATATTGTATTTTGTATTAAATAAAGCGTAACTACATAAGTTACAATTGATGCAACATAAAATTAAAGAAATTAAAATTAAAGAAATTAAAATTAAATAAATAAATAAAAAATAACGATTTTTCTGACACGGTGTAGACAACT